>JAYESA010000011.1:113378898-113386398 GCA_036927795.1 Iris macrosiphon
TTCCGGTGGTACCTCCTCCACCACCTCCAGCACCAGTAGACGCTGCGCAGTTGTTTGCATTCTTCAGGGAGATGATGGACGCGTAGCACCGTCAGGTGGATATGATAAGGCTGGACATTGAGAATGCCCACCAGGTGGCCATAACGGCAGTGGACAGAGTGGCTCAGATACAGCCACAAGCAGATCAGGCACAACATCTGAGGCCGGACAACATTATTGACTTCCAGAGGATGCGGCCCAAGGAGTTCCAAGGTACAGAGAGGATCCTGTACGCGGATGACTGGATAGAGCAGATTGAGAGGATTTTCCGGCTGACACAGATTCCAGACAGCATGCAGATAGAGACAGCATGCAGATAGAGACAGCGGGCAGTCAGATGTTCGACCTTGCTTTGACGTGTTATCACACTGATACGAGGATCGTGGCACCAGGGCTTACTTGGAAGGCTTTCAAGAGGCTTTTTAAGAAGAAGTTTTTCCCAGATGTGGCGCTCAGTGCCTTGGAGAGCCAGTTTGAGGCACTCGTCCAGGGGAGCATGCTGGTGGACGAGTATCAAGCAGAGTTCTGTCGTCTGGGCAGATTTGTAGAGGGCTTGAGTGAGGCAGCAAAGGCGAGAAAGTTTCGCAAGGGCTTGGTCATGGCAGTCAAGTCTTTGACTAGGAGTGACCGCGAGGCAACTTTCGAGCAGATCGTAGGGGACACTCATAGGGCAGAGGATGACTTGGAGCTCAAGTCCAAGAGAGGCAGGGATGATTCAGGTAGTGCGAGTGGTAGTGCGGGACCGGCTAAACGTCCCTATGTGCAGAAGACAGTGCAGCAGCCAACGCAGCAGGGTCAGGATCAGAGAGTGCCCACTTGTGCCTACTGTAGGAAGGCAGGACACACTTGGGATGTTTGTAGGAGAAGGCTGAAGGTATGTCTGTTCTGTGGATCCGCTGCTCACCAGATGCGAGATTGCCCTACTGCACCTCTATTTGGTAGAGCACAGGATCAGAGAGTTGGAGCTAGGCCACCTGTGGCACAGCATCATGTCCCGTACCAGCAGAGAGAGATACCCCAGCAGGGTAGGTCTTTTATATTGACGGTCGAGGAGGCCGATGCTACGGGTGTCAGGTTAGCAGGTCTGTCTCTTTTTTGTTCTTCTTCCTATTATTTTCTATTTCTTGTGGTGTGCTTCATTAGTACCTGTTAGACTTTTCTTTTGTGCTGTGGTAGATAGTATAGTGACCCTGATTGAGACTGTAATAACACGACCAGTAGGACTATGATCTTGCATGTTGTTTAGGTAGAATTTCTTGACTGTGATTGTTGGGGGTTTGACCTAGAAGAAGTGCGATTGACTTTAAATTTTGAGAACACAATTTTCTAAGGAGGATAGGCTTGTCACCACCCCATTTCCAGGGCAGGATATATTTTTTATTTTTAATTTGGTAAATTGTGTATTGATCATAAATATTTGTATTAATATTTAATTAGATGCATGTATTTATTTTTATTAGTTGTTTTAGGATTTTGGCTAGTCTGGACCCATGTCAGACCCAAGTGGACCCTTGTCAGACCCAACCAACACCCTTGTCAGACTTATTTATTGGTTTAAAATAGTTATTTATATTTTAATTAGTTAGTTGGAGTGATTAGGAATTAATTAGAGTGCATTTGGAACCCCAAACCCAAATCCTATTTTGGATGACTTGATTTAAGGGCATTTTGGTCTTTGTACCTAAATACAAACCCTAACCCTTGCTTTTCCCTCCATGGCCGGCCCCTTCCCCCCTTCATTTTCATTCTTCTTCTTCTTCTTCTTCTTCTTCTTCTTCTTCTTCTTTATTTTCTCCTCTCCACTCTCTTTCTTCACTTCATTCATTTTCTTCTTCCATTCCAAGTTAGTTTTCTTTCCATTTCTCTTTCCACCTCCAATTCTTCATCCATATCAAACCCTAACCTATCATTTTCCCCTAACCTAGGTGTGTAGAGCTTAGAATTGGTATAGAAGCTTGGGTTGGAGGCTTGGAGGCTTGGTGTGATGGATTTTAGGGATTTTGGAGACTTTGGCCTTGGAATTCCAACTCCCAAGAGGTAAATCCTAACTTTCCTCTTAGTAATTGCTCTAATATAGTGTAATTAGTAGTTTAGAACCTTCATAGACCTTAGGGCTACCCATGGGAAAAAGTTGGAGCTTGTTTGGATGTGTTTGGAGACTTTGGCATAGGATTTTGTGTCAATTTTGTGTAAAATCCGAGTTTGGCCTAATTTTGGGTGTTGTCCTAGGTTAGACGGACCTAGGTAGACGTGATTGGGTGTCTTGAGGGTAAGTACGTGTCACCGTTCGAACTCGTGAGATCGTATCGCGGAGTTTTGGGCGTTTCGGGCAATTTTGGGATTTTTCCGTCGTCGTGGGTTCCACATGCATGTGGAATTTTGCAACGGACCTAGAACCGGAGAGTTAGCATTTTGTGAGGTTCTAGACATCAATTAGAACTCATGGGTAAATTTTGGGTTAATTTTGAGTAGGTTTGGTGTGCGTTTCATGAGGTATCGTGAACCACACTCCATGTGTTCGTCGAAATGACCAAATGGCCATTTCGACTTGGGTTCAAGGTTTCGGGCTTGTGTGCGGGTTGGTTTAGCCTTGGGGAGTGTGTATTAGAGTTTGCGAGTTTATATTTATATATATATATGTATATGGGTGAGTGTGCGTATAGGTGTTGGTGGTTGTGTGTGGTTGTGTATATATGTATGTGTGAGAGTTGGTATATATATTTATATGTGTATGTGTATATATATGTATGTGTGAGAGAGTTGATATATATATATATATATATATATATATATATATATATATATATATATATATATATATATATATATATATAATGTTTAGTGTGTGTGTATATGTGTGTTTGTGTGAGTCTATATATATATATATATATATATATATATATGTTTGTGTATGTGTAGTGTGTGATGAGCGAGAGAGAATGAGAGAGTGAGATAGAGATGAGAAGAGAGAAAGAGAGAATGAGAGAGAGAGAGAGAGAGAGAGAGAGAGAGAAGAGATAAGAGGGAGAGTGAGATAGAGTGATAGAGGGAGAGAGTGAAAACAGCAACAACAGCAAGCTGCTGCTGCCCTGCATTACAGAGAGCAGCAGCAGCAGCAGCTCGTAGTATCAGCAACAACAATTTGCAGTATCAGCAGCAGCAGTTAGCAATAACCCCCCTTTATATATATATATATATATATATATATATATATATATATTGATATTGATATTTACATATAGTAGTATGTATAAGTGTATATATATAGATAGTTAGCTAGTTAGTTAGTATTAGAGAGGGGTAAGGCTTGAGTATCTCAATACCTTGAGATACTCAAGGTATTGGGTATCGGGGCGAGGTATTGGATTTTTACGTAGGAATGATGTTCGAGTTGGTTATATATATATATATATATATATATATATATATATATATATATATATATATATATATATATTAGAGGGTATAGACGGGGTATATCGCGTAGGTTGAGATATCGGATACCGATGGTATCCCGGTATCTCAAGGAGGCGAGTTTGTAGGTTTACTAGCTTAATGAGCTAGTTTTGACCTACAATTTTAGGGGCATCCTACTTTGACCTAGAGTTGACCATAGTTGCCCCGGTTGACCGCCAAAGTCAACCTCCGACCTAAAGTTGACTTTTTGGACCTGGGTTAACTTTTTGAACCAGATTTTACCAGTTTGACCTGTTTGACCTAGAACAACCCTAGAAATTTGTTTTTAGTTATTTTATATCTGTTTAACTCTTTGGAACCTTGCTTTTCGCAATAGGTCCTTGCGACGCCAGTTTGGACCTCGATCCTCGCCAGTTGCTCAGGTCGTCAGACGAGTACATTCTCTGATAGTTTTCATTATCTGATAATTATTATGATTTGGCTTCTAGTATAGTATTATCTGATTTTCTGGCAAGATACCGACTAGTATTTCTGGATTCATTTACTTGCGACACGTATATCTCATGTTTCTGGCCTCTATTTTTGGAATCACCTACTGGCATCACATCAGGACTTACTACATACATCACTCATATTTCTGGATGGACTCATACTTGATTTGCGTGTCGGGTCTAGGATTCACTTGTACTAATCGGGGCGAAGAAATACTCGAGTAGACATGTAAATATTCCCAAATCTGGAATCACTTCCTCTGGTCTAATCTGGAATGATAGCTGCCGCGCACCCAGTGTGCGATGATCCGTACTTACCCCTAGCCGTTTACATGTCAAAACATGTATTTCAGAGACACTAGTTCCTTCTTTCTAGTCTGGACTCACTTAAACTTCTTGACTGGTCTCACTTATACTTTCTGGACTGGATTCATTATATTTATTCTTGTTGGACTCACTTCACGCCATTGTGCACACACTTGCTTTTAGTTTAGATTTCTTGTATCCTGCAATCATTATTATCTTGCTTTTGATTTTCACGCATCTTTACCTTTATGCACCAGTTGATATATATATATATATATATTTCCTTGTTCATACTTCATTTTCTTTACCTTGTGCTACTTGCTACAACTGTTTTATAGTTTTTATCATTTAACTGGAACTGCTGTTAGAGGTGTACTTGCTCCAATCATGACTGGATATATTTTTTAGAGTATCCGGAAGATTGGTGTCCAATATTTTATGGACCTCAGCCTGTCGATGGTGCAGACAGGGACCCCCTAGTTCAGGAGTGATTTCCGGGTTGGTAGCTGGGATCACTAGGACCTCAGTTGTATTTATTAGCTTTTGGTACCGGATTTGTCCCCGACTTTTTGTTTGAGACTTGTATTGTATTTGATTCTGGATATTATTGTATTATTATTATTATTGCTGGTTTTAGTAGTAGTTGTTGTTTAGACTTTGTAGTTGTTAGACTTCCTTGTTATCTTATTGTGCTTAGATCGTGATTGAGTATTGGTATTATCATCATCATATTGTTTCTCCGTTTGGAGTTGAGATCTTGACAGGTACTTATATATTGTTGTGTGAGATTGTTAGCTAGATAGTAGACATAGACATCGTTCTACCGTCGATGCTGCGGCGTAGGCTGGACGTACCCACGACTCATGTCCGATTTTTCGGGTGCGGGTCGTGACACATTTTGGTGGCGGCCCACGCAGGTCTCGAGCTTCGCAATTAGTGCGATATCGTGGTAGTACAACGATTTAGTTGTTCTGCTACGAGCCTGCTCTAGGATATAGGATCTAGGATGAGAGTATACTCAATCACGACTAGAAATAATTCCAATCTATTCTAATTATTCTGAAATTGCTTTCTTTTGAAATATTACTGTCCTTCTTTGATGATATCGTATCTTGCGCCATATTGACTTCTTTTGGTCTGTGTTCATGATGCCTCCGAAGACCCGATCCCATCGTACCGTCCCAGTAGTTGCCATTGAGAGGTCTGCCACCTCTCGTCCTGCTCGACTTCAGGCAGCTGCTACCGCTCCACTCACCACTCCTGCGGTTGAGGGAGCATCTGCTTCTCTCGGGGATCCTTCTCCACCTGTCGATCCGAGGACTGCCCCAGTCATTCCGGTGGTACCTCTTCCACCACCTCCAGCACCAGTAGACGCTGCGCAGTTGTTTGCATTCTTCATGGAGATAATAGACGTGCAGCACCTTCAGGTGGATGTGATGAGGCTGGGCATTGAGAATGCCCACCAGGTGGCCATAACGGAAGTGGAAAAAGTGGCTCAGATACAGCCACAAGTAGATCAGGCACAACATCCGAGGCCGGGCAGTATCATTGACTTCCAAAGGATGCGGCCCAAGGAGTTCCAGGGTACAGAGGGGATCCTGTACGCGGATGACTGGATAGAGCAGATTCAGGGGATTTTTTGGCTGACACAGATTCCAGGCAGTATGCAGATAGAAACAACGGGCAGTCAGATGTTCGACCTTACTTTGACATGTTATCACACTGATACAAGGATCGCGGCACCAGGGCTTACTTGGAAGGCTTTCAAGAGGCTTTTTAAGGAGAAGTTTTTCCCAGATGTGGCGCTCAGTGCCTTGGAGAGCCAGTTTGAGGCACTCGTCCAGGGGAGCATGCTGGTGGACGAGTATCAAGTAGAGTTCTGCCGTCTAGGCAGATTTGTAGAGGGCGTGAGTGAGGCAGCAAAGGCGAGGAAGTTTTGCAAGGGCTTGGTCATGGCGGTCAAATCTTTGACTAGGAGTGACCGCGAGGCGACTTTCGAGCAGATCTTAGGGGACGTTCAGAGGGCAGAGGATGACTTGGAGCTCAAGTCCAAGAGAGGCAGGGATGATTCAGGTAGTGCGAGTGGTAGTGCGGGACCGGCTAAGCGTCCCTATGTGCAGAAGACAGTGCAGCAGCCAGCGCAGTAGGGTCAGGATCAGAGAGTGCCCACTTGTGCCTACTGTAGGAAGGCAGGACACACTTGGGATGTTTGTAGGAGGAGGCTGAAGGTGTGTCTGTTCTGTGGATTCGCTGCTCACCAGATGCGAGATTGCCCCACTGTACCTCCATTTGGTAGAGCACAGGATCGGAGAGTTGGATCTAGGCCACATGTGGCACAGCATCATGCCTCGCACCAGCAGAGGGAGATACTCCAGCAGGGCAGGGCTTTTATGTTGTCGGTCGAGGAGGCCGATGCTACGGGTGTCAGGTTAGCAGGTCTATCATTTTTTTGTTCTTCTTCCTGTCCTTTTCTATTTTTTGTGGTGTGCTTCATTAGTACCTGTTAGACTTTTCTTTTGTGCTGTGGTAGATAGTGTAGTGACCCTGATTAAGACTGTGATAACACGACCACTAGGGACCATGATCTTGCATGTTGTTTAGGTAGAATTTTTTGATTGTGATTGTTGGGGGTTTGACCTAGAAGAAGTGTGATCGACTTTAAATTTTGAGGACAAAATTTTCTAAGGAGGATAGGCTTGTCACTACCCCATTTCCAGGGCAGGATATATTTTTTATTTTAATTTGGTAAATTGTGTATTGATCATAAATATTTGTAATAATATTTAATTAGATGTATGCATTTATTTTTATTAGTTGTTTTAGGGTTTTGGCTAGTCTGGACCCATGTCAGACCCTAGTAGACCCTTGTCAGACCCAACCAACACCCTTGTCAGACTTATTTATTGATTTAGAATAGTTATTATATTTTAATTAGTTAGTTGGAGTGATTAGGAATTAATTAGAGTGCATTTGGAACCCCAAACCCAAACCCTATTTGGATGACTTGATTTATGGGCATTTTGGTCTTTGTACCTAAATACAAACCCTAACCCTTGCTTTTCCCTACATGGTCGGACCCTTCCCCCCTTCATTTTCATTCTTCTTTTTCTTCTTCATTTTCTCCTCACCACTCTCTTTCTTCACTTCTTCCATTTTCTTCTTCCATTCCAAGTAAATTTTCTTCCCCATTTCTCTTTCCACCTCCAATTCTTTATCCATATCAAACCCTAATCTCTCATTTTCCCCT
>JAYESA010000011.1:113388898-113617422 GCA_036927795.1 Iris macrosiphon
GCCATGCTTACCCCTAGCCATTTACATGTCGAAACAGGTATTTCAGAGACACTAGTTCCTTCTTTCTAGTCTGGACTCACTTACACTTCTTGACTGGTCTCACTTATACTTTCTGGACTGGACTCATTATATTTATTGTTGCTGGACTCACTTTACGCCATTGTGCACACACTTACTCTTAGTTTAGATTTTTTGTATCCTGCAGTCATTATTATCTTGCTTCTGATTTTCACGCATCTTTACCTTTATGCACCAGTTGATATATACATATATTTCCTTGTTCATACTTTATTTTTTTCACCTTGTGCTACTTGCTACAACTGTTTTATAGTTTTTATCATTTAACTGGAACTGCTGTTAGAGATGTACTTGCTCCAATCCTGACTGGATATATTTTTCAGAGGATCCGAAAGATTGGTGTCCAACATTTTATGGACCTCAGCCTGTCGATGGTGCAGACAGGGACCCCCTAGTTCAGGAGTGATTTCCGGGTTGGTAGCCGGGATCACTAGGACCTCAGTTGTATTTATTAGCTTTTGGTACCAGATTTATCTTCGGCTTTTTGTTTGAGACTTGTATTATATTTGATTCTGGATATTGTTGTATTATTATTATTATTATTGTTGTTTTTAGTAGTAGTTGTTGTTTAGACTTTGTAGTTGTTAGACTTCCTTGTCATCTTATCGTGCTTAGATCGTGATTGAGTATTGGTATTATCTTTATCATATTGTTCCTCCGTTTGGAGTTGAGATCTTGACATGTACTTATATATTGTTGTGTGAGATTGTTTGCTAGATAGTAGACCTAGACAACATTCTACCGTCGATGCTGCGGCGTAGGCTGGACGTACCCACGACTCATGCCCGATTTTTTGGGTGCGGATCGTGACAAATTCTATGTATTAAAAATTTTAGTGTACTCACCATGGGTATTGTCCCGAGAAGAAGAACAGTCTCTACGAAAGTGCGCATGAGAGCCCTTCACTCGCGTGAATACGCGTATCCAAATCTGGCTGCACTTTTGTGCAAAATTCCTCATGCATACTTTTGTACCACATTCTCTGTCACTACCATATTTCTGGATAGGGATAATTTTGTCATTACACTGTATTTTTATTTAGTGGTTATATTTTATATATTATGTTATTTATTTATTAGTTAGTGGACTAACCTATTTATTTGGACTTGACACTAATAGACCCAACTAGACTTGACATGACACTTTGAACCCAATATTTGGGCTAGGCCCATTAGACTGATCCCTCTTCATTAAATATGAGATTAGATTAAGCCTTCATTAGAATTAGAAGCTTCCATTATTAACCTTTCTAATTAAATATCCTTCATGAATAATTAATAGGGCATATTTGACATTGTGTGTTGATTGGAGAAGAAAGAATAGGGGGCCGGCCACATAAAGAGGGAATTCTCTCTCCTCCTCCTCCTCCTCCTCCCCCTCCCCCTCCTCACAATTTACTTCATTTTAGATCCTCAATTGTGTTCTTCCCTAAATTGATTCATCCCTATATCAATTTTACCTTAAATCACTTTTATTCTCTCCTATTTTCATCATCTAAGGAGCATTGGAGCTTGGATTTCAAGGATCACTTAGAGAAGGAGTATTTGGCTAGGAGCTTGTGTCCTAATTGTGTCCCTTGGAGCAATTCATTGGAAATTTATCTCCCAATATGTATAATTCTGATTTCTTCTTCAATTAGACTTTAATTCATGAATTTTACCATTATGAACCCTTCTATGGCTTATATAGTGCCTTGCTTCACACGGTGCATTGTGATGGCTGGGTTGGCTCGAAGAAAGCTAGTTGGACTTGGGCTATACGAAAGGATTAATTCAGAAGGCTATGAGATCGTGCTGGGAAGTCCCTTCAGATAAAAGTAGTGGTGTTGGTTCTTCGATCATTTATCTTCATAATTAACAAAATAATTTAGTTCATGTTTGTGTAAGTTGTTCGCTTAAAGCTACCTAGCAAGAAATTACAGTAGATAAAGAAAGATAATAATCACATGTCTATTAACCTGTTGCTGTTTTAGAATGTTGATTATATATTGTATTTGCAAATGTCAGGATATTTTATTATCGGTTATAGTAGACCCTGGACTGGGAGATAAGTATGAGACCCTGAACTGGGCCTAGTAGACCCTAGACTAGGCATAGTAAACCCTGGACTGGGCAAGATAGACCTTGGACTAGACAGGAAAGTATTACGAGCTGCGGCTCAAGGAAGGTGGCAAAACAAATAAGAATTATGGGGTATTCACTATATTTTCTAGTACTATGCATGATATATCTTCTTTATAGCTAAGTTACATTTGTATACATGGTCGTGGACAACTTGTGCACAAGGTTTAATGTTCCTTGAATGGTAATCTGGGGCCACGGACCCAATTTATCTTAAGGAAAACAAAGAGGGGATGCCGAAGTACTGGTAATCCAAAATTCTGGACTTCTAGTGAGGCTAGCTCCTTGCACTGAGAAGGACGTTGAATTCCAGTATGCTGAAGTGATAGCACATGCGATTCAAAACCTCCCGGTTGAGCTTGCTACCCTTCAGTTATGGGAGCCGTCTAGCCATGAAGTCCAAGATGACGCGAAGTCAGTGACCTTCATATAAACAAGGTGCATATTAATAATGTCTTATGCATGCGGAGTAAGTTATTACTCATTTACAGGGATGGCTAAACGACCGCGTGTAAGAATCACCGAAGGGTGATAACTTATATGCTTTACTTTTTCTATTGATCATGAATAACTGTATGCTTTATGTTTCCTATCCAATATGATCATTATGTCTGCTTTATTTAAACGAGATGCCTGCTTTACATTCTTGTCGCTATGAACTATAATTTACCTAAGGTAACATATCAAGATCACACTTAATAATGTTCCTATCACATGATTACTTAGTGTTGATTTTAGGAGAGTGGGGTCAGCCCTCTCGCCAGTATATATGGAATACTGACCCACGTTGTGGGCAACATTTTAGGTTCACAGCTGCGTGGACACAGCGTGACAAGTCTTGACGCATCACCAGATTTTTGGGTGCGCAGAAGCTCTTCTCTTAGATACGATGACTTCTACTATAAAGGGCATAATATATGGAATATGGCAAGAGTTGTACCAGTGATATTGTAAGCCAAGCTAGCAAAGTTCATTGTAAGCCTAAATGGTATGTACCCAAGTTGGCTATTGAGAGCCTTGTAATTTATTTCAATATCAATAAAAGAGATACTTTTCCTAAATCTTGTTGTGACTTTAATTTGTCTGCTTACTTTTGTTGTAATGTTGTTATTTATGAGATTTACCATAGACTGTTGATCTTCTTGTCTTGTACAAGCGTAACACCAGACTTGTACGATATTACGCCTAGCCAGGACGTTCGACTCTATAAAGTCAGGGGGTGACAAATTGGTATCAGAGTATGGCTTTACGTCCCTGGATTTGATTCATTTCAATCAAAGTTGCTTCCACGATTACTCAACGTTGCTTCCATGAATACTCAAAGTAGCTTTAGTGATTTATCAAAGTTTCTACCATGATTAATCACGGTCGCTTCAGTATTTGTTCAAGGATTGCTTTCACAAGTATTTAAAGTCGCTTCCATGATTATTCTAAAATTTGCTTCCGTGATTGTCCTTGGTGCTTTTGTATATATTCTGAGTTGCTTCGGTGGAAAGTTCTTTGACCCTCGCTTACAATCACTGGATGTTCCATACAATAAGTCTAAATAAGCTACGATGCCAAAAAAGATTTTATTGATAGTAATGATGCCAAGAAACACCAACAATGAACGATGCGTTAATAAACCAGTAATCTGTGATTGATGCTTGTCAGTGAGACTCAGAGAAAAATGATTGATGGTTGGCAATCGATAGAGGGTACTGTAGAATCATAGAAAGTCTAAATCCATGCATCCACCAAACATGCGCCCCAAGATCGACTCAGAAAAAATTAGGCCGCAGAATGACCATGTGGCCTAGAAAAGCAGCTACTATGCGCCAACAGTAATCAAAGGCCCATACGCCTCTAAGTAACTAGTGTTCCCATGCGCCAGCAGTGCCATGCGCCACTAAGTAACTAGTGTCCGCATACGCCAGCAGTGCCATGCACCACTACTCCCTCAAGCATTCATGCGCCCCAATACTGACCATATAAAGGCCTGACACAAAGATTATGTCTGACACAGAATTTTGACAAAAAAGACTTTCTGAATGCCTCGAAAGACGCAGGCAAGCTAAACGACAGAACCTCATGCCAGTATAAACTTTACTCCTGACAGGCATACAACGCCACAAATACGAGGCCACATGCATCCAAGACTCTATGCGTTCCATGCTTCTCTGGCTCCACGCGCTCCAGACTCCATGTGGTCCATGAGTCTCTGGCCCCATGCGTTCCATACTCCATGTGTTCCATGCGTCTCTAGCCCCATGTGTTCCAGACTCCATGCGTTCCATGCATTCAACGTGGCAGGGTTCCCTGAGACAAAATTTTTTCTGTTGCGACTGAAGTGATTCTCCCCAGCTAAATACGGGCCACGTGTCAAGCTGACCAAGTCACGCCAACAAAAGATGAGAACCGTCCAGATCTTGAGTAACAACAAATGTCTATGTGGCAGCTCAACTTGGACTCAACTATGTCTTGTTAAGGATGTACACATGCAACCTACCCATAATATGTGTCTACAATTGTAACTGTATTATGTTGAAGTAGCCCCCTGCGGCCACCAAACAGAAGCACATGAGGCACCTATAGCCCATCAGCATGATGGCTATAAATATGAGCAACTTGGACGTTCCAATGATGGGTTTTTTCTACTTCAGAGACCATACCCTTCCAGGAGAGCTACGTGCATGCACACAATCTCAGGAGCGAGAAAGGAGAAGAGAGCATCTTTATTTCCTCGTCGGACCATCAACAGAGTAAAATAGTCGCTGCAGTATTCGATCTCCATCGTCACATTACCCAGATCAAAAATATTGTACTTAAATTTTCTGTCTAGGATTTTTTTGTACTCTTTTTATTTGTTATTAAACGAATGTTTCCCAAACTTACTTCAATGGCAAACAAGGTGGCAACTCTGCTGGGGACATCCTTCTCCTCTGATGAGAAGGTCGTGACGCAGTCTGACGCATCAAAGCTGGGTTCGACCCAGAGGATGTTGGTTGTACGCTTAAACTAACAAGCCTTTCAGGAAATGCTCTCTGAGAGCGGCTCTTCTCCAAGGCTGGCAAAGCCTAAGAACACCCGCAGGACATGGGTTAGAAAGGCCGTTGTGCCTTACCCAACTACAAAAAATGCTCTCCCTATCTCTCTTCCAACGGCAGGGGATGTACATAATACGTCCACACGAGCTGACGCCTTTTATGTGACAGCCTCTTCTGACAAGGAAAGTGCTCAGTACTTGAGCTCTGGCAGAAGAAAATGCTACGATGCCAGGAGTTCGAGCACTAAGACACGTTCCATGTGGCCACGTCAAAAGCCGTATAAGGAGGACTATGCAGCACTGGTCCGTAGCCACAGCCAGATGGCCACATACGGCCAGGACAACAACAGAAGTTCCTCTTTGACCGAATCTCTCGCAGTGCTGACTACATGCGCCATGGTGAGAAAGTCGAAGATGTAAACTTGGACTCTTCATACTACACACCGATGCATGCTAGGACGAAGAAGTCTAGGGCAATGCGAGCTCACCAAGCTTAAGCAATTACTGATTCGATCGACCATCAACAAGCACCGCTAACTATAATGCATGCTCGTAAAAGAAAGTTATACAAGACCGACCTATGCGTCCAGCAAGTAGTGGCAATTGGACAGGGGCAGTTTAAAAAGTCTTCCATTAACAATCTGGTAAAAGTTTTTGTATGAACCCCAGGTAAGGAAGCAAAGTCAACACCTACGGACCCATATGCTCGGTCTACCTGGGCTCATTAGATGGGTGCAAAGATGAATCATCCCTCGCTTGACCTATGCAACGTGATCAATCTCAAGCGCAAAGCGATGGAATCAACTATGGCATATGAAGTATCCTCCTCTGGGCATCACCGTGCTAGCATTATCATCAACTGATGCTATAATAAACTAGCAATACCTAAAAGCAGGCATTCGATATTCCAGTGGCTGCAACCAAAGGCACCTACCCGGCGGCAACCCGGAGAACATGAGCAAGCACTAGAGGTAGAGAAGCTGCCCCTCGCCTTATGTTATTCTGCTCGAAAGGCCCCCTCCATGAGGGAAGATCAGAAGTCCAGCACCTCTAGTTCGTCGCTCTTAGCCAGAGAGTCAAGAAGACAGATCTAAGAAGGACAGACAGCAGAACCCGCGGAAGGTGTTTTCCTAGGCACCCACTCAAAGAAGAAGTTGTCAGCTGCTTGGGGTAGTTCTTCCTTGGGACCCCAGGTGGCTACACAAGCTGGGGGTTGTAATCCCGAGGACCTCTATGATAATTCGGCATTCTGAGAAGACGGTGATTCCCAATGAACATATGGTGAGATCCCTGGGGTAGCCACCATCATCTAGAGGATGCAGCCTCCTGCGTTGGGGATAGTATTCCCTCCGAGTCCGAAGAGGATGAGGCACTAAAAAGTTTCTCGGATTACGATTCATGATAATAGTTTGAGAAAAAAAGTACGACGTCCATCGTCCCATACATTTTTTTCTATGTGAGAAAAATATACATGGCAGGGGACGATCACGAGGGCCCCAATGATCGACGGCGCCTCAAAACCCTCGAGTCCACGATACAAACCATGAGCGCGTCAAAATAGGCCTTGACCCAAACAATGCTGGAGATCAAGGCGAATATAGCCTCACAACCAGCAAGGGCCTCTAGTCAAGAAAGCCTGTACCCCAGGGCAAACAGGGATTGAAATGCAACCACTCCACCCACTAGCGGCAATCATCCCCTGCCCAGATCATCTGCCCCTTCCGCAGTCGATGAAGCCCTGAAAGTAATACGGGAAGTACGAGAACTCCAAGCCCGCCTAGACTCAATGGGCAATTAGGACTCATTACAGAGCTCGGGATTTGACAACCGTATTCCCTCGAATAGAGAGACTTATCATACTTGCCTAAGTACAAGCTCTTTAACTTGACTCCGTTTGATGGGAATACATCTTTTCGTCAATTCATGAGTTACTTTGAGACGACAACCGGGCATCTGTGTCACTCCCCATTCCCAATATACGTATTTGGAATGTATTTTATTTTAGCATGGTTGCTTGTGCATGGAGACTAGATCCATTCTTTGGTTTAACCTGGTTTATGGTTTATTTAGTGGGTTGGTTCAAGTCATGAGAATCCTTGGTTCAACCCTCAACCCTACCATATATAACCCAATATTTTCTTTCTCTCATTTTATTAATTCATTTCTTTCTCTCTCTTGTGTTTTATCTCCCATTTCCATAGGTAAGTACACCTTGCATAAGAAATGGAGAAACCCTCCATATTATTATTCCATTATGTTTGTTATGTATTTCTAAGCACTATTAGAACTTTGGAGTTTTCTGTTTTGATGGGTGATTTTTATTAGATCTACATTTCTAACTTAGAGTTTTATGGGTTTTATGAGTTTTTCTTGGTTTTGATCTATTAAACATATATTTTTGAAAACCAGTTTTTTGCTATATGATAGAGATTTTAATTTTAATCTTTTTAACTTTTGGTCCACTCGATTTGGACTTAAAAATGAAAAATTTATGGATAAAACAAAATTTTAGTTTTTTTGGAGTTTTGCTATGGCCGAACCTGCTGTTTGGAGAGAAGGCGAAGTCTTCATGCGGCCAGAGAGAGATGCGACCAAGAGTGCTATACGGCCTGAGAGGGCTATGCGGCCTGAGCTTTTGCCGTATACTGACCAGCATGCGTCTATGTTGTTGGACGCACGACTGCCATCGCATAAGTGTTCTGGAGCTTATCCTTTAACTCCTTGTGTGTTCACTCGCTGAATGAATGGAAAATTTGCTAAGTCCAAGAGACCTCCATGCATCACCGACCCATATGCGACAAGCGGGCATATGCGGCAAGCAGAGCATGCAACCACTTTCCCTTGGACGGATGACTCTGAAACAGTGGCACATGTTTCTATAATTTTTGTCTTTTCTCTCTGACACACCTTATAGCTTGTCACTTTATTGATACTTTATTTATTGTCCATCACTTCAACACTTGTCCCAAGTAGTAGACTTTAACCTTGAGTATGCGGCCTGACTTTATATGCGGGCAAGTGGTTTATGCGGCCCTGACTTCATACGCGGCTTGGACTTCCAAGCGGTCTAGGGGCCCATGTGACC
Organism: Iris macrosiphon; assembly: GCA_036927795.1. Lineage (NCBI taxonomy): Eukaryota > Viridiplantae > Streptophyta > Magnoliopsida > Asparagales > Iridaceae > Iris > Iris macrosiphon. The sequence continues at coordinate 113,397,207 of JAYESA010000011.1, forward strand.
TTTCTTATTTTGATTGAATATTTTCTCATTCTTTCGTGACCTAATGTATAATTGGTAATTGGACTCGAATACTGTATCCATGCTGATACTACTATTGCCTGATAATTATCCATAATTTATTGTGCACAGAGGTACGACACATCGTGTCACGTATTAAGTGATTATATTTGGGTTGTGCATCGAGAATGTCTACAAATTCCTAAACACATGATATTATAAATATATATTGTTTCCTCATACATATATTATTTCCCCAGTACAGGCATAATAAGCGAGTCAACTACTAAAGTGTGGCTAGGATATTGACTGAATGTTGCATACACGCTCGGGTGAATCCATATTTGACTTCCATGGATTCGTATCTAGTGGGCCCCTACTTTGTACGACATCTTAAGGGAAATTCTCATGTGACCACGCCTTGAGATTTCGAACACAGTATAGGGCTAATTAGGTAACTAAAAGTGCTAGTAACATTGGAGGAAATGGTACATCAAGATCATGCCAACGAACCTTCCCACATAGATTCATTCTAAGTGCGTTGTAGGCTGGCCACCACAGATACTATATATCATCTGCTTTAGTGTAGTACAGTATCTGACATATTATTATGTCGAGCCACTATTTCAATATAGGAACATTGGAACCGCTAATACCATATTTTTAGCACAGTGGCCCTACGGAGAACTGGTGCTTCTCATGAATACCTATTTTATTCATCTATTAGTTCGGTTAGGTCATGTTCGATACTAGCAGTATCTGAGGATACCTATTATGCATTATTTTTGAGATAACCTCAGACCCCACAATTAGCAAACCTTACAAGTGATTGATCGATATAGAGGAAATGGACTTGGTTGTGATTGTATTATTCGGTTAGTATCCTAGAAAAATGGACTATCATAGTGTGATGGTTCAACTATTGCCCTTGTTTGGTTGTAGGGTTGGGCCTTTGCGTTAGGATATGCCATGGACCTAAGTTACGACACCGAACCTATGTATTATCATATATTTTCTTTGGGTTTTTGTTTCTCTATTTTGTGCTTCCTTTGTGGTACTTGTTATTTGGGGTCTAACCCCACTGGTTTTATATGGCCAGGTTTCGAGCTAGCACCCGAGGATCCAGCATACCTTCCCCCAACTCATGGCACATACCAGGGACATGGTCACAGGGGATAACGAGTGGGTTTTCTTCTTCCCTGCTTATCATTATGTATTTACTTTTTTTGGGCGTTTAGCCACCGGCACCTGTTAGCCGGCTCATCTGAAAATTAGTCTCCTTACATGATTATATTAAATCAGACTGCAGCTGATCACTGTCATATACTTTTATTACTCTTCTAGCTTCTTATTTTGCACAGATGGTCTCTAGAACATTTTGAGAAAGCATTTGGGATGCCTTATTGCTTTATCATATATACTCTATGCTTACTGTTTCTTGCTTGAATGGTTGAGACATAGAAGTCTTGACCTTAGGAGACTTGATTGTAGCATGCAACCCCTTGTCTTATACAGCCGTGATCATCGTACGACGTATAATACCTTGTACGAGGTAGTTGGCCATGTTCCGTCTCCGTATTCTGATACTGGGGTATTACAAAGTTTTAGTGGTGGCCCATGCAGGTCTGTTCTTTAGACTTGTGGGGTGTCATGTTCATAGGAGTCTCAATCAAACATGATCCTTCTTGAAATTTTGAATTCGTCCTCTTTGATACTCAGTTTGAATTTTCCTAGATTGGTTGCTTCCTTGTTCCTTCTCGTCCTGTACTTAATGTTTCTTGTGCTCTTCTTTAGGGCTTCTCATTCCCCTGATGCTGCAGCAACAAGAGAGGCAGAGTTGCCAGTAGAACGAGATCCTGTAGAACCCTATCCAAGGATCCGAGTTGAGCCTACTATAAATGGGACAGAGTAGCAGGCTCCAGGTGTTCTCGTACCTCCCGTAGTGCCAACAATACTGGATACCCTGGACTTGGTAGATATTATCAGTAGATTGTTGGCTACCCAACAACACCAAATGGTGGTGCAACAACAACAATAACAACATCAGCAACAATAGCTTCAGCAGCAGGAACATAATGTCATGTTGAACCAAGGGTAGCAGACGACCCTAGAACGAGGCGGGAGAACAGATTCTGGGGCATCTGTTAGATTTTGTAGACTGAACCCCAAATATTTCGATGGCACGGAGGACGCAATCACGACAGATGATTGGCTACAGGATATTGAGACCATTCTAGCAGCAGCTAAAGTTTCGACCGAGGAACAGGTTGACCTGGTTTGCTTATAACTCCAAGATCTGGCAAGATACTGGTGAGCCACGATGGAGGTAGGATTGAGGTACCTATTTTATGGAATAATTTCAGTACCCGGTTCAGGACAAAGTACTTCAGGATTATGGCATAGTGTGAGTTGCAGCAAATGTTCATTAACCTCAAGCAACCTGGAAGGGCAGTAGACGGCTATGCGGCAGAGTTTTGCCGACTAAGCATATTTGCTCCAACCATGGTGGCGATAGAGTTGGAGAGAGCAATGAGGTTCCAGAAGGGACTTCACTTAGAGATATTACACATGGTAGAGGTGCATGACTACCAGACCTTCGATGCGGTATTAATAGCAGCCAAGAGGGTTGAGCTTACTTCTCAAAGAATCGCATCAAGAAGAGTAGATCGAAAGAGGCCTCATGGACAGAACAATGAGAGAGGAATAGTACAGCGAACGTCAGCACTATCCCCTGACATTCACATCCATGACATGACATAGAGGAGGCCAGTGACCTTGACAGTAATGGCACAAACTCGACAACAACAACCGAGGCAGCAACAATAGCAGCAGCAGCAATAACGACGGAGAGCGCCGACATATTGTACCTACTATGGCAAATAAAGTCATACCCGAGATGTTTGCCAGGCAGCTAACATACTATATTTAAGATGTGGGAGCCCTAATCACAAGATTGCTATATACCTATTGATATAGAGGCCAGGAGGGATAGTACAACAGTTTTCTGCATTGCCAGCTCTAAGGATAGTGCAACAAGAAGGACCAGCAGAAGCAGTACAACCTTTAGCTCAGCGTTCATTGCCGATGCAGGCCCATATTAATAGACAGCAACAACAGCAAAATCAGTAGGGGCTGCAACCATGACAGTAAGGAAGACAGTAGCAGGGAGCTCAGCAAGGCAAAGGCCAGGCACTCATATTGTCTTTGGGGGAAGCTATGGCGTCGGGCGACGTAGTGGCATGTAATATTTTTGTTACAACCTTTCCTTCTATAGCTTTAATTGATTCTGGAGCTTCGCACTCATTTATATCTATACAATATGGGATACGTATTAGATTAAAGTTTGAGGCATTGCTAGAGAGGCTGAATATACTCACTGGCAATGAAATCATAGAAGTTAGTAGGGTGTGCCTAGCATGTCCAGTCGTAGTATGTGGGCATTTATTACCTGCAAAGTTGATCGAGTTCCCTATAGGTAACTTTGGCATTATCTTAGGCATGGACTGGTTGAGAGCTAGTCATGCAACGATAGACTATCGTAAGGCTAGAGTATTGTTTAGAATTCTCGGTCTAGAAGAGTTTATCCTTAGCAGAATAGCAAAAGACCACCATAAGGGAGGAGTCACAATAGTAGCAAGGGAAGAAGACTCGCTGCCTAAGATAGTTGAAGAGTCCATGGACGTCATTCCCAACGATATTCCCTGATTACCCCAGTTAGAGCAGTAGAGTTTTGTATAGAGTTGATACCAGGAACAGAACCAGTATCCCAGTAGGTATATCCTATATCACCATCAGAGCTTGATCAGTTATATCGACTCGTAGAAGAACTGAAGGCGAAGAAATTTATTCGGACCAGTGGATCACCGTAGGGAGCACCAACAGTATTAGTGAAGAAGAAGGATGGATAGACGCGGTTGTGTATGGATTATAAGCGGTTGAATGCAGTGACCGTGAAGAACAAGTACTTATTACCAAGGATTGCTAATTTTTTTGACTAATTAAGTGGAGCAAGAGTCTTCTCCAAGATAGATTTATGATCAGGATATCATCATGTGCGAGTCTGGGAGCAGGATATACCGAAGAAAGTATTTAGGTCATGATATGGGCATTACAAATTCTTAGTTATGCCATTCAGACTGACTAATGCTCCAGCGGTATTCATGGAATTGATGAACAACGACAATAACACTTTGGATGGCAAGGGAAAGTAGGCTCTTGTCGCCAATATAACCAAGAAGCCCAAGCAAAATCCTGCAGAGGTCCTGAACCGAAGTAAACTTATTCCTTCAAAGATGATATTGTCATGGCAATCTTTGACGTGCTAATAAAGGAAAACAAGCTTCGGCTCCCCGATGTCAAGCGCCCTGTTGTGGCAGTCGATGTGAATAATCTGAAGTACTGCCACTACCATCCATACGTCCACCATGCGATGCGGGATTGCTACACACTGAAGCGTTACATTTTGCGTCTGCTCGATACTAAAACCCTCACGTTGGATGACAAAACAGTTGCCGCTAATATGGTATCTCTCTAGTTCGGCCCGGTAACGGAAGCCCAAGACGGAGTGATCCTGATCCCCAGGGCAATAATGGAGGTTATCAATCTCCCGCCAGCTCATGACCAAACAGCCGGACTGATACCTCTCACCATATCACGTAGGGAGGTCATGTGGGTCCATCCAGATCTTGCTCCAGACTTGATGTAGTAGGAAACACCTTTCGCCACCAAGTCCAAGAAGCCAAAGTCATGCTACACTATTTCTATCCCTTTCGAAGAAGCTATAGCAGGAACAACGAGGTCAGGCCTGGCGTACCAACAAGAGTACGACATCCCTGACGATGGTGCGCTCCCAATAGCCACATCTGATCCGGGTCCATCCCAGCCTCCAGGATCAGACAAATCCAAGCAGAAAGAAACTCATTTCGATAAATCGCCACGCAAAGATACCGCTCAGGGGCTGGAGAAGCCCTACAACTTCGATATATTGGCACAAATGGCCAATACTCCAGCAAAGTTATCACTATTCGAGCTTCTTCGACTCTCCAAAGATACTCGGGTTACTCTGAGTGAGACATTGCAGAATGCCGACACCTATCTGGCGGAGGTCAAGCCGCTAGCTGAGAATCCTGCCGCATGTCCCCACTGCAATAATATGATGGAGGCGATACCCAATATCACGTTCTCGCAATAAGACATGTTACTAAAGAACAATAGGCACGATTGTCCTCTATATTACACAGGATACATCGATGCCATCAAGGTTGACCGAATGTACATCGACCCCGATTTATCAATCAGCATCATCCCGCAGAGTCTGCTTCAGACCTTTGGCATCCAGATGCATCGCCTGATAGCAACCAATACTGCCATTAGTGGCTTTAACGTAGGGAGGAGCTACCCTCTAGGCAAGATTCGCTTAAAATATTAAATTGGTAATTTGAAAACAGAGGTCACCTGTTATGTCATAGATGTAGACGTATCCTACAATGTCCTATTGCGACGTCCGTGGATACACAAGTACATGATTGTACCATCAACCTTGCACCAGTGCTTGAAGTACATGGACGATTATGGCATCGTCAAGACAGAATTTGCTGACGTAGATCCATTCAAAGGGGTTGAGGCCTATTACTCTGACTCGATCCTCTACAAGGAGGTCTACCAGGATGAAGGTGGCAATGATGTCGATGATGAGACAGAGACTGGGACAACATCGGACGAGCCCTTAAGAATCCATCTCAGAGCACGCGCTCCCTACACAGCCCCTTCCCTCATGGTAAAACTGTACAAGTAAGTACCAAAACCTCTGGTCGTTCGCCTTCGTAGACCGAGTCGACCACTGAAGGAAGATCTGGCACCTACTAGACTTTCGAATCTCTAGTGGTAAAGCTGCGTAGGAGACCTCCAAAGCCGTCGCTCGCACTAGGGTAGATCTTGGGAAGAATAAACTAGAAGGGTTTGTATCCACTCATAGTAACGTCCCTTATCTTGACGATATAATTCCTAAGGATAAGATACCTTATTTTATAAATAAAGGGCTATCTTTAAACTACTCGAACGTTGCACATCTTAGCACATTATATTCCATGGAGCACAGTCTAGGCTTGCACCTGTATACACAGGTGACTTCCACTTATGCAGTAAAATAAATTCTCTTCCGTCAAAACTGTTACTTCATAGTTCCATCAAGGAAGAGGGGAGACAAACTCATCATCTTCGGCATAATAAAAAGTCTCCAATCCTCTGTCCTAAAGGAACTGGAGTCAGAACTCGATACCAACAAAATATCACTTCACCGGTACAGCTTTCAAACCAATCACCTTATCCAGAAGATAGGGTAACACCTGAAAGCTGCCAGGGGCTTAAACTATGGCAAAGACCGACGGCTGCCTCTGCGTCTACACGCTCCCACAGGCAAGCCTGAGGATTAATACCATAAGACTAAACATGGATTATAGTACGTCATGCCTTCCACAACCCTCAAAGTCTCGGATGAAGAAGATGAGTCATGCCTCTCACTCTTCAGAATCTTCTGCTTGGTACTCCGATGTCAGTATTGGGAGATGCTTAAAAAATATTGTCTGCCAAGATGGTGTCAACTGACCTTGAGGAAGACGACGTGGATCCACCTGAACTCTTTGAAGTTGAACCATGGGCCTAACGCCTATACGCACAATGGGAGATAAGGTTCGAGCAACGGGTACCTCCCACTGAGGACGAAGTCGTATAAATCGATCTAGGCGACCAATCCTCCCCTAAACCTATCTTCATCAGCAAAAGTCTGTCCGATGATGATCGAAAATCCCTACTATAGTTCATCAAGGAATACATCGATGTCTTTGCCTGGAGGTACGTAGATATGCCGGGATTGGACCCCCAAATTGTGGCCCACAAACTCAATATCTTGCCGAGCTCTAAGCCAGTCAAGCAACAACAATGATGGTTTCGATCGGACATAATAAATCCATCGAAGCTGAAGTCAAACTTATAGTTAGTGGCTTCATCCGTAAGGAACAACATTCAGATTGGGTAGCCAACATCGTACCTATCATCAAAAAGAACGGGAATATCTGGATCTGTATTGACTTCCATGATCTGAATACGGCATACCCTAAGGATGAGTTTTCCCTTTCGATCACAGACATAATGATCGACAATAATTGTGGCTTCAAGCGCATGTCATTCATGGAAGGATTCTCAGGCTATAATCAAATCAAGATATTTTCTGACGACGAGAAGCATACATCTTTCCGAACGCCGATAGGAGTATACTGCTACATAGTCATGTCATTCGGTCTAAAGAACGCAGGTGCTATATACCAGTGAGCTATGAGAACCATCTTTCGTGAACATCAGTGCAAGATACTGGAGTGTTATGTTGATAACATCACTGTCAAGATTCGTTCTAAAGATTATCACCTCCGAGACTTGAAGACTGTGTTCGACTTGATGCATGCGCACCAGCTCAAGATGAATCCTACCAAATTTTTCTTGGGAGTCTCCAGTGGCAAATTTCTGGATTTTGTCATAACTTTGAAGGGTATCCACGTAGACCCCGACAAGACTAAAGCAAACATTGAAATGCACCCGCCGAAGAATCTCAGAGAACTTCGTGGCCTTCAAGGAAGACTGGCATACATCATGAGGTTTATATCAAACCTCTATGAACGTTGTCTACCGTTCACTCAGGTCATGAAGAAGGGAGTCTTCTTTGTTTGGAATAAAGAATGCCAGCGTGCCTTCGACGACATCAATGAGTATCTCATGCCCCCCTAGTATTTGTGGCCCTCGTTGTAGGAAGACCCTTCTTGCTATTATAGAAGAATAAAATGTGTGCCAAAATAAAGATGGCACAGTTTTCTACAAATCAACTTAATAGAGGAAGAATGGCACACTTTATTTCTATTTAGAGAATGGTGCACTTTCTCTTTATTCAGATGATGGCACACTTTCTTTCTTTTCAAAGGGTGGTGCACTATTCAGAGAACAGAATAGTAGCACATTTTCAAGCTGCTTTCATCAGTACAGACATGCGTATAATTTACATGTCTATTTTTTCCTTCGAGCATTAAATGCGACGAATATGACAAGCTAGAACAGAAACCAAATTGTAAAAAGTCATAATTACAGCTGGGGTGCGGCACGCAGACCCAGGTTGTCATTTAGCGACCCGACCGCTTTGCCAATTTCTTCAGAAGTGCACCGCTGTGCCAATCTCTTCAGTAGTGTGCCATTGTGTCATTTTTTTCAGAAGTGCGTCGCTGTGCCAATTTCCTCATAAGTGCGCCATTGTTCCAATTTCTTCAGAAGTGCGCCATTGTGCCAATTTCTTCAGAAGTGCGCCATTGTGCCATTTTCTTTAGAAGTGCGCCGTTGTACTAATCTCTTCAGAAGTACGCCACTGTGCAAATCTCTTCAGAAGTGCATCGTTGTGCGAATCTTTTCAGAAGTGTGCCGTTGTTCCATTTTCTTCAGAAGTATCCCGTTGTGCCAATTTCTTCATAAGTGCACCGTTGTGTCAATTTCTTCAAAAGTGCGCTAGTCTCCAGACCACTTCTAAAGTGTGCATACTATTCTAACTAACAGTGAACAGTTATGAGTGTGTGTCTTACATGCCATGCTTCTCGTAAAATATGTACAAATAACTGTCCTCCACAACCTATGATTTTTTTGTATACGAAGCTACGTGTCAAGAAGGCAGTGAGTTGTGCACCCACTCATTCAGAACGTAGGGTGTTAGTCCACCAAAAGTGCGTGCCCAATGGTTAAATAATACAGACTGTCCAAAGTCCATGCACACTCTTATAACCGCTCCTAAACTCTATAAATACAAAGACAGGGGGAACATGAAGATATACACAGAGAGGGCTACAAGAACAGAAGGAGAGAAATAGAAGCTTCTTGTGCCGTTGTTGCCAAAGATTTCTTAGTGTACAACTCTCCAAGTTGTTTAGAGCATTCCCTGTATTTCTTTATCGTAGAGTGGTCCAAGGCATAAAATGATCACCCACATATCAAATCTCCATAGCTATACTTTTCCAGAATCAATTGTACTTAGATTCCTGTTTAGGGTATTTTTTATACTTTTCTTTCTTTTCAATAGTTTGTAACATAAAAGTTTAGTATATAATTTTCTTCGCAAACAAGATGGCGACTCTGCTGGGGACGACTTTATCCTCTAACGAGAAGGTGATATCTTAACTTGATGCTGCATCGGTCGGCTCGATACAGAAGACCTTGGTCGTGAAGTTCGACTAACAAGCATACAAAGAAATAATCTATTCTGGGGGTAGTGCTAACCCCTCATCCGCGCTTAAGTCGAAGAAAACTCATAAAGTGTGGGTGCCCAAGCCCCATCATACATATCTCAAAGTTGCTTCCAACAAGGGAAAAAGTATTCTGATTGGCGAGACCTTCCTTGTCAATTCTGTCAACCAAGTTCAAATCAATGATTTGGTAGATAACTCCCTTGCGTTAAACAAGGGATACAATTTGTGCAACTCATGCAATATCAAGCAAAGGGTGATCCACACCCAAGCTTCAGACTCCCTTGCGTTAAACAAGGGATACAAATTGCGCAACTCGCACAATATCAAGCAAAGGGTGATCCACACCCAAGCTTCTGAGCCTACACATATTGGTGGTCTTATGCGGGGCAAGCAAATCATGGATACTGTTGTGCAAACCAATCTCTCCACAAGCGCTAATGAAAAGTTAGTCAGGGAAAATTATCCCCCTGACATCATGATCATGCACTCAATTGAAGAAAAGTTATGCTCCACTTGTTATGAACCTGCTATTGGTGCGCTAGGCCAAGACCTTTGTATAAAAATAAATGCACGTAGGCAAACTGCACCAACTCTTCCTGCGCCACAGAATATGCGCCAAACAGGACCAACATCCTCATGACTTGCTGTTTGTGAGCGTGAACATGTGAAGATCATTCAGAATAATTTTCCCTCCTCTGTGAAGAACAAAGGTGCGAGAAACGATGAATCACACGCCAATTAAGTCAATACCTTACTTTACACACAGGGAACTAAAATAGTGCATAGGAGGTCTAATGTATATCATGTAAAGAGGCAGAGTCTGCGCTCTTCCTCTTTTTTTCTTCGCCCTTATGACTTACGAGAACTTATTGTACAAAAGCGTAAGGAGAGAGATCCCTCTGACTTTGCAATGATGTTTCCTAATAAACATCGTTGCAATTATCACAAAGTTGTAATTGAATGTTGCTGTGCATAAGCAAAACAATATGTGTTTGACCGATTGACCTACACTATATCTCCTAAACCTCGACATACAAAATAAACTCACAACCGGGAGTATGATGACGAACCGCTCTTTGCTTTAGCATGGCTTCACATCTTCCCCGTGGCAGGAGACAATCAAGGCAAAGTTCTTTAAGAACACCCAGTGAGAGAATATTTGACCAATTCGTCGACTCCTTTAAAGGGGTATACCAAAATACTTGTTCTCGAAGATGGGAGCTCGGTCTTCACGGGAATCCCCATTACTCAGAATCTGAGGCTGGGGGTAGTAATCCCCCCGATTCTGAAACTGACAGTGTAGACTCCAACTACACGACTCTTTCCACCAATCCCTCTGTTGTACACATGGACGTTAGCATTTAAGCCGTCAGTGATGAACAAGATGCTTCTCATCAGAAGCCAACGAATGATGCCTCAACTCATTAGTGGCCACTCTCAAAGACATGAATACTATAATGCAAAATATGCATCAAATGATGATAGCCTAATATTCTACTATACCAGTACCTATCCAAGTGACATCAATCATATCTGCACAACCTACTCCTGTAACAACACCTCTGCAGGATAACACAAATCTAGAAGTAGTCATAAACCAAGAGTCAGCAGCGCCAACTCTTAATCCTCTCAATATTGGGAGTGGACCTCCACCGGTGATAATACCTGTTCAACCAGCATCTTATCAGTTAATTGCACCACTATGACAGAAAGATCCTCTCGAAGCTATCCGAGAGTTGTGTGCACAGGTCAATATTTTAAAGAGCAAAGACAAACTTCGCAAGCTGGGGGTAAAGCAGACTTATCCTCTTCATGGGGATACTGTTCTATTCCCTCCTAAATACAAGCCCCAATCGATAGTCTTGTTTGAAGGTAGGACATCACCGAGCCAATATACTCATTACTTTAATATAATGATGGCTCATATATGAAAAGAAGATGCTCTCCTTACCAAATTATTCATGGGATGCTTGGCCGACATAGCCTACGATTGGTATCATGTTTAGTCCACTACACCGACCCTCTCAAGAACACCGAAGGGTCGGATGTACCATGGACTAAGCTTCCCGCCTCCACCAAAGTGAATTGTGTCCTGCGTCAGCGAAATCCTCAAGAACACTATATCGCCAACCTAGCACAAAAACAAAGCCTTAGCACTCTATCTAAAAAAATCAAACACAAGCAATGCAAACATAACCTATACCTCAAACTCCATGAGTCTCCGGTGGCTATCGGCTAGTGCCACTGTCTGTCCTGCGCCACTCGAAGTCTCTCTAATGAGCTTCAGCTTCTTAGCTGCATCCACGACCATCTCTGGTCCTAATAAGGATCTCTCACCAACATCATCCCAGGATAACAGAGTACGATATCTCCATCCGTACAATGCCTCAAATGGTGACATATCAATGCTGGCCTGGTAGATGTTGTTGTAAGCAAACTCTTCCCGGTGAAGATGGTCCTCCCAAGAGCCTCTAAAATATAAATCATAAGTATGAAGCATATCCTCGATAGTCTGAATAGTCCTCACTGACTTTCCGTCTATCTGGGGGTGATATACGGTACTAAACTTGAGCTGGATGGCCAAACTGGCCTCCAAACTCCTCCAAAAGTGGCATGCGAAGCGACTATCCCGATACGAGATCATGCTCATAGAAACTCCATACAATCTAACTATCTACCGTGCATACATCTCCGCGAGCTTCTCCGTAGACGTACCCACATTGAATGGCAAGAAGTGGATCGATTTGGTCTACTTGTCTACGATGACCCAAATTGTGTCTTTACGTCATGGAGAACACAAAAACCTCGATACAAAGTCCATCATCACATGCTCCCACTGCCACTATGGAATGGGTAATGACTGAAGCAATCTACCTGGCCTTTGTCTCTCTGCCTTAACCTGCTGGCATATTAGACATCTGGATATAAAGCGCGCTACCTCCCTCTTTATACCATACCACCAAACATGCTCCCTCATGTCTCTATATATCTTGTTGGATCCTGGATTCTTAGAGTACTGAGATTGATGAGTCTCCTAAAGAACCTTCTCACGCAATGCTCCATTCGGCACACATAATCTGGTACTGTGCCGCAATGATCCATCCTTAGCAATAGTGATTCCTCTGCAAATCCTATCGGAACGTGCGCTCTGATACTCCTCAGACACTCATCTTTGAATTGTGTAATTCTGATTTGGTATATCAACTCTGACTGTATCTATAGACCCCACATCTGTGCCATAATTCTAAGAACTAATACCTCAATACCCAAACTATCAAGATCGACCAATAGGTGTCCGTCCCTCGTCAAGTACATAGCCACTGGATATTTGCTCAAGGCATCAGCAACTACGTTGGCCTTGTTTGATAATAAACGGAAGAAATAAAACTAGGTTTATACAAAACCCTTTCTTAGGTTTACAAACAAGAATTACTATTAATCCTATATGAGGATGTTAAGTACAAATTTTAATCTGGGTAAATATTGCTATAGGAGTCTGATATGCAGTCGATCACTTTGTCCCTTGGACCACACGATGATAAAGAAGTGCCGTAGAAGAAGAAGATGCTTCACAGATTGCAAGAGGGAGTGGATGCTTGATGCCAAAATCGTCGATCACTACTCTCTGTCTGAGTTCTTCTCTCTCTGTTCTTCGATTTCTTTTAACTCTTTCCGACCTTAGAATTTTCGACCCCTCGACCCTGGACCTCTGTCAATAGAGGTTTCTATTTATAGGGTTTTAGTGACAGTAACCGTCCAGTCGGCGTAGAAGCCGGATAGTGGAGAGTATGGCACTTTTTACCCGGCGGTTATAATAACTGCTACCCACATATAGATGATCTTCTGAATAAGCGTGTGACACATGTCCCATTAGGAGATAATGCGTATAACTGCTGCGAAGATCACGGCATACAAGCCACGTAGGTAACTGTCCCTCGTGTAGAAAAGGTTGACGTAGAAGCCAATAACTGTCACCATGGCGTAGAAGCCAAATAGTTGTCAGGTTGGCGTAGAAGCCAAGTGGTTGTCGAGTCGGCATAGAAGCCAAATAAGCGTAGAAGCCTTGTAGGCGTAGAAGCCTGATGATGCGTGGATAGGTAGCTAGCGTAAAAGATAGCTGATCCTCCTTCCTTGACTGAGATCTTGAGCATATTCTGGACCGAATAGCCTTATCACGCACCAATGCAAATATAGCCCGAGTTGGCGTATTTTAAGGAGATAGCGTACAACGTGCTCCTTATAGCTGAAAAATAGCCCGGTGGCGTATTCCAAGGAGATAGCGTACAATGTGCTCCTATAGCTGAAAATAGCCTGATGGCGTAATGTGCAGGGGTGATGATGTAGACGTATTAGCCGTAATTATGGCTTGCCAAGTCTTTGGAGATATAATCAAATCTCGTGCATTAAATATAGAGATCTGCCACCATTCTGAGCATTAAATACAGAGACGTGTCTCGAGCTCTGTACGAAGATCTGTCACCATTCTGAGCATTAAATGTAGAGACGTGCCTCGAGCTCTGTACGAAGAGCAGCTTTTGACGTGGCAGTTCATTTTGTCTTCTGCTGAGCATAAAATCTCACATCTGCTTGTGTAAAACTAGGCAACATATTCCCTTGTATGCGTAAAAGCACTTTGTATCAGAGAAATGTCACTAAACGACGGTTTGGGTCTCTGTGCCGCACCATCATTACAGCCGTCGTCTGGATAGTCGTGCAGTACTCTTTGTCAGGAGTCAGGTTCATTGCATGATCTGACAGGTTCATTCGAGGAATACGAAGCGTTTCTTGTACACTTCCATGCTGCATTAAAAGCGGATAAGTTTTACGCCATAAAGGCGGTATAATACCCTTTTTACGCTGAAGCCGCCTGGAAATACTGTATTACGCGGATTATCCTTGAGCTTATATTTTATGCTGTACTAGCGACAAAGCTCTGTTGTACGCCGATGGCTCTGAAGTCATATTTTATGCAGCCCAGCACAAAAATGCTGCGTATAACTCTACAGCGTATTTTTTATGCTTCTACAAGACCCCCTTCAAAGTTTTCAAATTCCTCATAATTTGGAATACTTTGAATGAAGCATAAAATGGTCAAGTCTGACTCGTTCTTCGAGGCTAATTTCTTGGCGGATTTTTGGGGATTTGTTAGGATTCAGTGTGTTCTCTTTTGCTTATATAAAGGCTGAGGAGTTAACCTATTCTTCCCACATTTCCTTCACCACACAGAGATGGTTGCCGAGGTTCGTCATGCTGACTTGAGAAAGAAGAAGATCATGTTCTTCCAGCATGTAAGGAGCCAAAAAAGGAGGCGTCTTCGAGCAAACATCGTCTGCAACGATGGATTATGGAAGGATATCATAGCTTCCTTTGCTCGGGATAATCAGCAACTTTATATGGCGATTCGTCTAGGAGAGAGGAAGGGTCACATTAGACCACACAGCTTGCAAGCTGTATTTTCTCCCGTTGTTCGTGGACGAGAGAAGACAAACTAGCTCTGTCTTCTAGTACTGAGTTGGGTCTAAAACCTCAACTCAATCTGTCATGGCGTATAGAGGATGGGCTTGCGTAATTGATACATGCCCAATTTGATATCCTCCCGCCATTAATCATTTTCTTATTAATCGGCCGCGGAAACCGACTAACTGCTGAAGAAGACGGATAAAGATCTCCACCCATGCGAGAACCTGACAGAACAGATTCTGGGCATGATCTTTAAATGAAGATGGGGAATCCTTTGTAGACGGGATTTCCCTCATATGTAATCATGAAGATGAGAAAAAACCCTTTGTAGACTGGATTTCCCTCATATGTAATCATGATTAATAAAATCATCTTCTTTTATGCATTTGATTATTTGCCATATGTATTTTACTGTGATAAAGTCTGAATATGTGTAGCTTTGACACGTCTGGATAATTTTATGCTGACTCTGATAGAAAGAGTATTTGGTCCCGTCCTGTCTTTTACGCATAACTGAAGATGCGCAGAAAGCCGTTTTAGCATTTAAGTCGAATATTCGAACTGTCCTGCTGTTAGGAATGAGGAACTGCGTATAATTCTGAACTGTCACCTCTCTGATAAGGAGAATTTTTGTTCAGATCGTCGTTTTCAAAAATGATTTCCCAAAAATCCCTTGAAATAGGGCGAGAAACGGCTGTCAAAACTGAGTCACCATCTTGAACTGTAGAGGAAATATTCAGACTAGATTCTGGATGAACTTCCAATCGACCCAAGAAGAAGAGTCATTTCCAATGCTGAACTCTGTATGCTTTGGGTACTTGGGGTATTTTGAGGCCAAAAAGGAGCATCTTCTGCATGAACCCTTGTAATTGACCGTCTTGAGATTTGTTCATATATACACATACTCTGGCCTGCGTATTTTAAGATATACGGAGTCATAGATCTGTAAATGTGGATGAGCATAAAATCATAAGTTCGTAGCCTCTCGAGCGTAAAAGCTGCTGAGTATAAGAGCATCAGGGCGTAGAAACTGTAGATTTGTAGCCTATGACAAGAAAGCTTCCGAGCGTGAAGTCGTAGATTTGTCGCCTCTGAGCGTAAAAGCTACCGAGCGTGAAATTATAGATTTGTAGCTTCTGAACGTGAAGTCGTAGGTTTGTAGCCTCTCGAGCGTAAAAGCTACCGAGCATAAAAGCATCCGGACGTAAAACCATAGACTTATAGCCTCTGGGCGTAAAACCGTAGATTTGTAGCTGCCGAGCGTAAAAAGCTCCTTGGCGTAAAACCACGAATCTGCTTTGCACGAAAACTTTTTGAATTCGCTGACTGTTCGCCTTCCCTGAGTAATAGGCTGACGTAGTCCCTAATCATAACCGAATATTAAATATCAAATTTGGTTAGGGATTCGAGGAGTCCATCTGAACTTTATATATATCCCAAGGCTTTCAGAGAGAAGACTCTTCACCTATTTTTTGTAAAAGAAAACTTTCGTCTCTTTGAGTTCTCTCCTTCGTTTCCTCTCTGAGTATTCTGAGTTTTTAGCAATGGCACCAAAACCAATCTCCTCCTCTAAGGGAAAGAAGGCTGCCCCCTCTTCTCGTTCCTCTGCCCAAGCAAGAGCGACTCCCGTCGGGCAGGGTGATCCTTACTTTGAACGAAGTGTCCTACCGACGAGCTGTGCACCGGGCGTTATAGGTAAAGCTTTTGGGATGACAAGAACGAAGAAAACCCTTTGCACACGTTGTACGTGAACGCGCTAGGTCATCTTCTGTGCTGATAGCCTCTTCGAGGAAGATGATGCACAGAGATGTTTCATCTTTTACGCCCACATTTCTAACGTGTCAGCGTAAAAACTCCATATTTTCGCAGTCTGGCGTAAAAGCTTTGACTGTCGAAAATTGGCGTATACTATAAACTTTGAGTGTTACGCTCTGGATGAAAATTTCGACGTAATAACTCAAACTTTGGCAGTCTGGCGTAAAACATAGACTGTCAGGTTTTTGTGTACACTGTCAGTCTTGAATTTTACGCCTTGGAATGAGATTCCAGCGTAAAAAAATCAAGTTTTTACAGTCTTGGCGTAAAAGCACAGACTGTTTCTTTTTGGCATAGGCTGCAAGATTTTGAGGTCTAGTATAAAAACTGACGTATTTTTCTTGCACTTTGTAGTTAACTTGCATGTATCTCCGTTGGCTGAGGTGATGGGTTTTGCTGCTGGGATGCTGCATTCCAATTACCTGGAGGATTTGTCCCATGTGACATTTCCTATTTCTGGGCCCTAGTATCCTGAAGGAAGGGGAACCCTGATATCCTTTCAAGGAGAGCGAATGCTATTGAGCATGATCAACGGAGAGCCCCTGACGTATATAGACGGGGTAAAATACATAAAACTAGCTTTCCTCTTCGGGGATATGATTGACAAACAATCCCAAACGAAGCCCAAGAAAGAAAACTGGGTTTTTTTTGCCGGGGGCCTGGTCCTGTATCTGCCCAAGATGCTGAGAGATTACCCTATCTCGGCATTCTTCCATGCCACACATCCGATGAGGATGTCATGGACTCTGACTCCCAATCTTCACGGCCAGGGGAAGATATTTTATCAGAAGGGATCAGACCAAGGGTCGTTTGTGAGCCACCCTTCTGGTCCACTCATCCCTTTCAGGGGATTATTTCTGGGCATTATCCCGAGTGAAGACACTGCACTATTCCAGCCAGTCCAATTACCGACTTTCTGTAATGACTTCATAGGGGCGTGGAGGAGTAGACCTCAAGGTTAATCCTCGGACCAATGGGTGGTTTACCCCTACAAATCTTCGATGGGTTCGTTTAGCTGACTGGGCCCTGAAGAACTTTCAGACGGAGCTGGAGAGCATTGGTCTTTACGCAGCTGTGAGTGCTACCAGTGTTGGGTTACCTCTCAACCCTAACCTGTTTCTGGCTTTGATGGAGCGATATATCTCGCTCACCGGGACTTTTGCCACTCCACTGGGGGAGTTGGGATTGGCCCTTCATGAAATGGCAGAGATTTCAAGACTGCCAATGGGGGATACTCCTTATGAAGAGTATGTTCCCACAAACCGGGAGCTGGAGGATACAGACCCTCGGGTAGTGGCAGTATACCAGGAGCTGATATGCCACTATTTAGCGTGCACTGCCTTCTATAATGAGCCCTCTGATTTGGCTCATACCAATAAATGGGCGTCCTACCTCTTCTTCCATCAGGCTAGAAATGCTAAGCCAGACAAAGTCGCGGATAGCAGGGATAGGTCTTTGAGCTTTATGAGCATGCTTAGTGCTCAAGTAGTCGATGACCTTATTGAAGACGCTGGGGCTTCGGATCAGATTATCGACGAAGGGATAGGGAAATATCCTGTAGGCACTAAAGCCTATAGTTATTTGAGGCATTACCGCAGGCCTCTGTCCAAGGAAGCTCAACTGGCTGGCTTCATCTCCATATGGCTACGCCGACTGGTAGTACCCGGCATTGCATCTTCAGATCGCATCCACCGTAACACCTTATGGCCTGCAGTGCGTTTGGTATTCGGGGCAAGACTGAGCTTGCTCCCTGCCATGGTATGTCGGATATAAGCTGGCCTGAGGGCCATAACCGATGGGCTGCTTGCCGATGAAACACGGCATGACAGCTTTCCCAGGGTAGAATTACCGTTCCTATATTTGATGGGATGGTTAATTCTTCATAACCCCAGAGTGATGTCTCCTGGCTCTGGCAGTAGTTCGGGGAGTAATTTCTTGTTGAATTAAAAAAACTCCACTTGGAACGTGACCACAGTTTTAGACTGTCGGCGAGCGTTAAATTTTGCTCACAGCTGGAAGCTCTTCTACACCGTCCCTACTGTACATCTCAATCAACAGGGGACGCGACTTCAGGATTTAGATAAAGGGAAGACCGTTCTTTCTCCTGAAGCTTTTTATTGGTTGGTCTGCATTAGACCTTCCCATTTATTGTACAGAAGTGAAGACCATTGCTTCTTGGAACCCTATCTGCCTAGTCGGTTCCCCAGGCAGTTTGGGTATGACCAATTGCATGTGGGCAATGCCGTCACCAACTTCAAGTCCAGGGGTAGACTTATTGATGGAGCGAGAGGATGGCGGTACTTCATAATGGGTTGCACTAGAGCAGCTTTTACTGTGCCCGCGACTTCACTCTCCATGGAGTTGCGCATCCTCCATTCGTATCCTCAGTTTTATGTGGCATCCAATACCTTCCATCGCGATTTTGATATACGTGGAAGTTTTAGGATGCCCTTTTCTAAGTCCGCAGGAAGAGACGAAATCCCCTCAGTTTCCTCTGACGAGGGTGAAGATTCTATCAATCCAGATGAGCCTTTGTTGGCAGTACCGAGAGGCGAAATACCTCCGCCTGCAGGGCCTCTGGTTATCTCTGGTAAGCGAAGGGCTCCTGTTCTGAAGGAGACTTCCCTCGCAAGAAGAAGAAGACGGTTGGTGGTCCTGTCAGGACTTCCCATCCTGAGGTTCCTAGAAGTGAACCTGCTGTTTCCCCTATAATTAGAGGTTCCTCGCCTTTTAGAGAGGGAACCTCTACAGTTCCGGCTGGCAGTGCCGGAGAATCCTTGCTTGAGGCTACTGTCGCTGCTACCGCTTCAGGTAGTGGTACCAGATCACCTTCGAGACTGAGCCAAATAAGGATATCTTTATCCAGATCAGTAACGGGAGAAACCCCTGCAGCGTCTGTAAGTAGACCCAGTGAGATTCCTCCTGATGAACCTCGATTGGATCTGGGTGAAGACTTGGATGACTACCCTCAGTCGTCATTTGGTGCACCCTCCTCTCCAAGTATGACAGCTAACTTAGCATCATTAAGAAATAATTTAGCTGTACTGGCTGCAGACGCGACATATATACCATCGACCATGGGTAAATGTTGTCTTTACGCCTCTTTTAGAAAAATTAACATCATGTTGATATTAAATTTCTCTTGTCTTCTTTTCAGGGGAAGACATCTACGGGAGGGCAGTGTTGACGCACCTTTTGGCTCTGTTTCAGTTCCTGCTGATGACATGGAGGTGCCCG
The DNA here is from genome assembly GCA_036927795.1 of Iris macrosiphon. Classification (NCBI taxonomy): domain Eukaryota; kingdom Viridiplantae; phylum Streptophyta; class Magnoliopsida; order Asparagales; family Iridaceae; genus Iris; species Iris macrosiphon. Next base: position 113,416,985 of record JAYESA010000011.1, read on the forward strand.
ACTTCGAAGAGGAAACATTTTTGGGTGCCGGCTCGCCCAAAATGGTTCCGATATCTCGAGAGGAGGATGAGCCTGTCATTACGACAATGCCTCCTTTGAGTACGCCTGTTACTTCGTCCGTTGTTGGCACATCTTCTTTTGTCGCACCATCTATTGAGGCGACGACTGTGGCAATATCGTCTGCAGTCATTCGTGGAGGGAGATTTACCGATATTGCAGCCACTCCCAGCGTCCATTCGGATCTCGCCATGCTGATTTAGCAGTATACTAGTATTTTCTACACCACTTTGAAAATGCTAATATCAATGGTGCTGGAGAAGAATCTAGGCTTCGAGGCTCTGAGGAGGTCCTCTCAGTTTGCGATAGCGCCGATCAGAGACTTCAATGACGCTGGGAGAGCTGACATACTAGAGCAGATAGTTAATGGTTTGGAACAACCCATTAACGATTATTTACAGCTATCTCGAGACAGCATTGACGGTCTCATTCAAGCTAGGTATGACTCCTTAACTGCAGAGCTTGCTGGGCAAATGGAATCTCTGAACAAATTCGTCCAGGAACAGGAGCAGGAGATGGATCAAGAGCGTGCTAAATTGGAGTATGTCATTCCCCAGCTGACTCAGTGCGAAGTCGAATATGAGAAGGAAACAACGAGGGTTCGCAAGTTGAAAGATAAACTCGCTCAATCAGAGGAGAAGGCTCTTTCTTTGTCGGTATCTCGAGATGTGCTGAAGAATCGAATGGAGACCGCTCAACAGAACCTGACGCATGTGGGTATCATCTACGCAGGTTTTGTACATGCTCGGTCTGAGCTATCTGCTTTGAACAATGAGACGGCAAGGTTGGAGCGGGCTCGCGCCGACGTCTTGAACTCCAGGGATGAGAGAATGGTTACTCTGGCGCAGCAGATTCGCGACTTAACTGCTCCCCCCAAATGATGTACCTTTTTGTTTCTCCTGTAATTTCTCGGAGATAATAAAGACACATTTTCTGACTTTGTGGGCCCATTATTTTAGAATGTGATAGGCTAGGGTGAAAGTGATATCAGAGGTATCATTAACATGACATTCTTTCGTTAAGGTTTTGCTGAATGTAAATCTATTCAGAGTTAACATGAACCTGAAAGAATATAATCTAACTAAATTTGTATACTAAACACTATCAGAGATATCATTAACATGATAGGTTTACAAATTATTTAAGGATATCTATTTGGAGGTCACATGAACCTGATAGAATATGATCCAGCTAACCTTTGTGTATGGTATCGTCAGAATAAGATCTTCGTCATATTCCGTTAAACGAAGGAGATCCAGTATAGTACTTCTTCGGGAATTTGCAGTTGATAGTAGCCAAAAAAAAAATTTATTAGACTTGGCTAATCTGTAAGCGCGATTTGCAATCATATAAGAGCCCCTCATTTTTTTTATGATTGTTTGCGCAAATTTTGGACATCGTACTAGAGGTAATATGGACGTAGTATGATACCATATTGGTTGAGGACATCCCACTGGGGGATTTTTAGTGGACCTATTACTTTTTGCACACATTAGTGCAAGTAATAGGTTTGAGACAAATCCTGACAGAGGTAATATGGACTCTGTGGGGATTGTGGAGAGACATAGTTCAGAGGTAATATGGACATGAACATTTCATTTTTCATTGCGGGCATTCCACAGGGGAATTTTTTGTGGACCTATCATTTGTTGCGCATGAGAGTGCAAATAATAGGTTTGGGACAAACCCTGCCAGAGGTAATATAGACATGGCAGTTTTTGTGGACTCAACACCACTGGTGTACTTAGAGTTAAGTATGGGTGTTAAGTTGAGATAACAACCGATATCAGAGGTAATATGGACATGATAATCGATAGCCAAAAACTTGGAAAGTTTGTTCAGAGGTAATATGAACATGACATACTTTTGATTTGTGACTCCATTGGGGATGGAGATATATATCTGCTCAGAGGTAATATGGACATGGTAGTTTTTGTGGACTTAACACCACTGGCGTACTTAGAGTTAAGTACAGGTGTTAAATTGAGATGACAACAGATATCAGAGGTAATATGGACATGATAATCGATAGCCAAAAACTCGAAAAGTTTGTTCAGAGGTAATATGAACATGACAAACTTTCTGGGGAAGTAAAAAAATATTTGGACAATAGTTCAGAGGTAATATGGACGTGAACTCCTATCCAAAAAATTCACTGTGGAGTGATTTTCCTGATTGAGGATAGTCCTGAAGAATCCACTGGGGAAACTTTAGGGACTCATTATCAGGTATATTCCTGAGGGGGCAAATTGTCACTCAAAAGTGAAATTAATTTGCAGTGATCGTCCCCTCTTTTACAGATGCAAAGTGATGACTTTGGTGTCGATCAACTCCTGGATTCTCCTTTTCAGTACATAGCACGCCCTTGTGGGATAATGAATGTACCGATGAAAGAGACAATAATCTGGATCATCAACTTTGCCAACCCTCTCAGGATATCTGATGTTGGGTAGCCGAAGTTTGTGTTCCTTCATCAATATATTGAAGATTTCAATGATATCATCTTCATTGAAGGAAAAAGTCCCTTTTGGTCTTCGGGCTCCCGATGCCTGAGTTTTACGGTCTTCCGAGAAGATCGTCATCGTCGCATCATCTTCGGATTCTGAGGGAATTCTACCCCCAGCTTTGGATGCTGCCCTGTTTTGTCGAGGTAGGCTACCCCCAGACATGTCGTAGCATTTGTCCACAGAAGCTGATTTAGAAGGACCTGCCTCTGGTTGTACAGGACTAGACTCTGAAGGTTTGTAGTTTGTAGAAGATGCATTATACCCCAACCCAAAATGAGCTTGTTGATAGTAAGAATTACCATGCAACGGTGTTCGTCTGCCTTTACCGTAGTTGAGGCCTTGTTTCAACTTTATATCATAACCCATGCTTTGTATAATCTTTAAAGCTTATGGGCTATACCTGTGAATTTGTATTTTGCCACCCTCAGACTCGCAAAATTCTTCTTGTACAATCGGTCTGCTCCGTATGCGACCGAAGACTATTGGATGCTGGTCGTCACAAGTTGAAGGAACAATAAAGACAGAATCTTTATGTGGCCCATATGTCATGATGACATTAGATGTTGAGGCATCTTCCCACATGATCTCCCCACGCTTGGTAGTTAGGGGAACTGAAGCCTATTTATGACTCATGTCTTTGCGTTTCTGGATCAGAAATTCATGCAAGTCAGGAGTATTAACGGAAGAAGAAGAGGAAGAAGGCCTGTTCCTCCTGTTTACATCATTTGGAATGCGGATATTGGGGATCCCAAGTCTTTTTCCGCCATAGGAATACAGTAGTCTAGCCATGTGGGCAGTACATGATCCATGAGGAGCGTATCTGTCCACCAACAGGGTCTTCTTTACGCTGAGGGGCTTAACTTGGCGTAGTCTAGGATTTTGCTCAAGCTGGCATAAAACTAAGGAAGTTCTCAATCGGCCATCAGCTTCTCGCGTAATCTGGAGAGCGGGTATACTCTTCTCTTGATGGCGTAAAGGTCGAGAAGTTGAGAATTCTGTCACTTGTTTCCCCTTGCATATATTGTAGGGACCATCTGCTTTTCCACGGAGGAAAGATGCATTTTTACGCACGGAGCACTTTTGAAATTTCTGATTTGGCGCTAAGGCCTTGTCAGAAACTACGTCTATCCCGCCAGCGACGGGAGACGAGTTTTTACGCGCGGAACGCGTTGTATACTTCTGGGTTGATGCTGAGGTATTACCAGAAGTTTTGTCAGTCCCGCCAGCGATGGGAGACTGAGTTTTACGCACAAGGTGCGGAGTAGACTTCTGGACTAGCACTGAGGCATTGCCAAAAGTTTTGTCTGCCACGTCACAGACGGGAGACAGAGTTTTACGCGCAGAGCGCGAAGGTTGCGCAGCTACAACCTGGCTGGTCGAAGAAATCGGAGAGTCGGCAGGAATGGTAGGGGATATCCTGGGCATCCTGACCTTACGCAGCTTCCTGTTGTCTTGGATAGAGAGAGAGTGAGAGCTACCCCCTGCTCGAAGCATATCTTTGTAGGCGGATTGGTCGAACTGGACGATCAAAGTCTTCTTCATTGATCCTACTGCATCGTGTTGAGCAATTGCTTTCTCGTCAGATGAGAAAGATGTCCCCAGCAGAGTTGCCATCTTGTGTTTCATAATAAACGAAAGAAATAAAACTAGGTTTATACAAAACCCTTTCTTAGGTTTACAAACAAGAAGTACTATTAATCCTATACGAGGATGTTAAGTACAAATTTTAATCTGGGTAAATATTGCTATAGGAGTCTGATCTGCAGTCGATCACTTTGTCCCTTGGACCACACGATGATAAAGAAGTGCTGTAGAAGAAGGAGATGCTTCACAGATTGCAAGAGGGAGTGGATGCTTGATGCCAAAATCGTCGATCACTACTCTCTGTCTGAGTTCTTCTCTCTCTGTTCTTCGATTTCTTTTAACTCTTTCCGACCTTGGAATTTTTGACCCCTCGACCCTGGACCTCTGTCAATAGAGGTTTCTATTTATAGGGTTTTAGTGACAGTAACCGTCTAGTCGGCGTAAAAGCCGGATAGTGGAGAGTATGGCACTTTTTATGCGGCGGTTATAATAACTGCTACCCACGTATAGATGATCTTCTGAATAAGCGTGTGACGTATGTCCCATTAGGAGATAATGCGTATAACTACTGCGAAGATCATGACATGCAAGCCACGTAGGTAACTTTCCCTCGTGTAGAAAAGGTTGACGTAGAAGCCAATAACTGCCACCATGGCGTAGAAGCCAAATAGTTGTCAGGTTGGCGTAGAAGCTAAGTGGTTGTCGAGTCGGCATAGAAGCCAAATAGTTGTCAGGTTGGCGTAGAAGCTAAGTGGTTGTCGAGTCGGCATAGAAGCCAAATAGGCGTAGAAGCCTGATGCTGCGTGGATAGGTAGCTAGCGTAAAAGATAGCTAATCCTCCTTCCTTGACTGAGGTCTTGAGCATATTTTGGACCGAATAGCCTTATCACGCACCAATGCAAATATAGCCCAAGTTGGCATATTTCAAGGAGATAGCGTACAACGTGCTCCTTATAACTGAAAAATAGCCCGGTGGCGTATTCCAAGGAGATAGCGTACAACGTGCTCCTATAGCTGAAAATAGCTTGATAGCGTAATGTGCAGGGGTGATGATGTAGACGTATTAGTCGTAATTATGGCTTGCCCAGTCTTTGGAGATATAATCAAATCTCGTGCATTAAATATAGAGATCTGCCACCATTCTGAGCATTAAATGCAGAGACGTGTCTCGAGCTCTGTACGAAGATCTGCCACCATTCTGAGCATTAAATGCAGAGACGTGCCTCGAGCTTTGTACGAAGAACAGCTTTTGACGTGGCAGTTCGTTTTTCTTCTGCTGAGCGTAAAAGCTCACATCTGCCTGTGTAAAACTAGGCAGCGTATTCCCTTGTATGCGTAAAAGCACTTTATATCAGGGAAACGTCACTAAACGACGGTTTGGATCTCTGTGCCGCACCATCATTACAGTCGTCGTCTGGATAGTCGTGCAGTACTCTTTGTTAGGAGTCAGGTTCACTGCATGATCTGACAGGTTCATTCGAGAAATACGAAGCGTTCCTCGTACACTTCCATGCTGCATTAAAAGCGGATGAGTTTTACGCCATAAAGGCGGTATAATAACCTTTTTACGTTGAAGCCGCCTGGAAATACTGTATTACGCGGATTGTCCTTGAGCTTATATTTTACGCTGTACTAGCGACAAAGCTCTGTTGTATGCCGATTGCTCTGAAGTCATATTTTATGCAGCCCAGCACTAAAATGCGGCGTATAACTCTACAGCATATTTTTTATGCTTCTACAGGCCTTTCTTGGATGGTACTGCAAGGATATGTCAAAATCCTTTATCAACTCCAACCACCGCCTCTGCCTCATGTTGAGCTCCTTCTTTGTAAAAACATACTTTAAGCTCTTATGGTCTGTGAAGATCTCTAAATGCTCTCCGTACAAGTAGTGCTTCCACAATTTTAGAGCAAAAATGACCACTGCCAACTCCAAATCATTGGTAGGGTAATTCTTCTCATGAGGGCGTAATTATCTAGATGCATATGAAATCACCTTCCCATTCTGCTGCAACACACAACCCTAACCCTTACCCGAAGCATCGCTATAGATGGAAAATTCTCATATCCTCGATGGCAACGTTAAAACTAGAGCTGTAGTCAACCTCTTCTTCAGCTCCTCAAAAGTGGTCTGACACTCCTCTGTCCAGACAATCTCTACGTCTTTCCTTGTTATCCTAGTCATCATCTCTGCAATCCTAGAAAATCCCTGAATAAATCTCCGATAATAGCCTACAAATCTATGAAAACTCCTGATCTCTGCTATTGAACTCGGGGTAGACCATGACTCAACTGCTGATATCTTCTTCGGGTCCACTGAGACCCCATTTTCTGTAACCATATGTCCAAGGAATTCAACCTTTTCAAGGAAGAACTCACGCTTTAAAAGATTGCCATAAAGCTTTTTCTCCCTAAGAGTCTTCAGAACTATCCTCAGGTGCTCCTCATACTCCTCCGGGGTCTTCGAATATACCAGAATATCATCAACGAATACCACCATGAACTTATCAAGATACTGATGGAACACCTTATTTATCAGGTTCATAAATACCGCTGGGGCATTGGTCAACCTAAATGATATCACCAAGAACTCAAACTGCCCATACCGAGTCCTGAAAGCTATATTCGGAATATCTTCCTTCTTCACTTTCACCTGGTGGTAATCCGACCTCAAGTCTATCAACTAATCAAAGAGATCATCTATCCTCGGTAGTGGATATTTATTCTTGATAGTGAGGTTGTTCAAAGCTCTGTAGTCGATACACATGCGTACCGATCTATCATTCTTAGGTACAAACAATACCGGATTACCCCATGGTGAGAACTGGATCTGATGAAGCCCTTGTCCTGTAACTCATCCACCTACTTCTTCAGTTCTACTAGTTCGTTATTATTAACCCTATAGATGTGCTGTGATTTTGGCTCTACGTCTGGTACCAAATCTATAGAGAACTCAATATCTCTGTCTGACGACAAACTCGATAATTCCCCTGGGAAAACATCCATAAACTCTGTTATCAAAGGATGTGGCGGCTCCTTCTCTTCCACCAAAGCTCCATAGAAGAATCCCTCACTCTGCTCTGCTGCTCCTCTGACGAACTCAGACTCTGCCTCTCCTGGTAGTCTAAACAAAACCCTACCTCCATGATAGTTGATACTAGCATGGTACCTACTCAACCAATCCATCCCGAGTACTAAATCGTAACTCGAAAGTAGCATTATGAGTAACCAAGCGCTCAACTCCCAGCCTCCCAATGTGACTCTCTGATCCTTGCTACCATTACTGACCAGGATAATGCCATCCCCGATCATGATCTTGCAAGTCATCGCCAACGATTTAGTCTTAAGATGATGCTTCAAAGCAAAAGATACAGATATAAAAGTATGTAAAGTACCAGGATCAAATAAAGCATGAGCTAAAAAAGAATCAAGATAGACTGAACCTGAAATGACATCTTTGACTGGCTCCTCCTTATCAACTGCCATAACAAAAGCTTGCCCCTGATATGCACCTCTCTATTGCTGCTGGTGCTATATGAACCTCTGCTGTTGTGTCCGCAATGGAGGTCCTCTCTGATGTCCCGTCGGTGGCCTCGCGGGTACTCTCTGTGCATGTGCTCCACCCTGAGTTGGACGAGCTGGAGCCTGACGACAATCACTCAATTGGTGGCCCCCTGATCCGTAGAATAAGTACTTGTCCAATATTATTCTGCATACATCCTATTCATGACCCGACTTCTTGCAGAATAGACAAGGAATAACTGGCTGACCTGGCCTCTGAATCTGGTATGCCTGCTGTATTGGCGCTCTAAACGGTACATGTAACTGCTAGCTCTGAGGTTGGAAGTACCTTTGTTGCTGCTGAAAGTGAGGTTGTTTCGCTAGGCCCACCTTACTACTAACTCATGGAGTATCCCTCATCCTCTTGGAGCCGAGCTCCAAATCATCTTCTGGCTGCTGTGCCTCCGCTAGAATCTCCTCAAATGTAGCGGTGTCATGTCCACTAGTATGAGATTTGATCTCTCTGTTTAGACCATTTCTGAACTTTTTGGCCTTTCTCGGGGATTCATCCCCTCCATAAAGCGACCAAATTGGCAGAACTCCACCGCGTACTCGTCCACTAACATGCTCCCCTGGACGAGGTTATGGAACTGACTCTCTAGGGAACTCGTAGCCACGTCCGAAAAGAACTTACCCTTAAAAATCTTCTTAAAAGCCTCCCAAGTCAGTCCTGGTGTTGTGATCCTCGGGTTTGTCCTGAACCATGTTAAAGTAATATCAAATATCTTGCTCCCCGCTGCCTCCACCTATAGGCTCTTTGGAATCTGCGCCAGCTGCAGATTTTGCTCAATGTCCTCGATCTAATCATCCGCATACAAAATCCCCTCGATGCCCTTAAATTCCTTGGGTCCCATCCTCTTGAAGTCAATGATAGTCCCTGGCCTCAACTGTTGCGGGGCAAGCTGAGGTGGTGGCACCTATGGCTGGACTGAGGCAACCCTCTCTACCGTGGTGAGTGCTATCTGGTGGGCATTCTCAATATCCTGTCGCATCACCTTATACTGACACTGCTGGGACTATGCCTGGGCCCTCTGGGCCTACATCATTTGCTGTAATAACGCAAATATCTACGCCAGATCAACTTCTGGCGGGGGAGAGGGGGGGTAGAAGCTCCTCTAATACTGTAGGCACGGTCCTCTGTACTGGAGATGGAGAACCCCCGAAAGCTGCTGCAGTAACGTCCACCTAGACCGGTGAAGCATCCCTTTGAGCTGGAGCTGATGGAGCAGTAGCTGTTGCTGCCCTCCTAAGAGGTAATAAAGTGACCGACCTCGCTGACACTGTACCTGAACGTTGTGATCGTGTCTTCAGCGGCATCCTGAAGATAGATTGAAACAAAGAAATCAATATTGAGTAATATATGATATCATCAAAGAAGAAAATAATTATTCAAGTAAACAAGCATTCATATTAATAAGGATAGGAAAAGAAATAAGTTGAAAGTGTTCCTAGCTGTGATTGAGTATACTCTCATCCTATATCCTATATCTTAAATCAGGCTCATAGCAGTACTCTAAATCTGAGCACTACTACGATATCACACTAATTACGACCTCTAGGAACTGCATGGGCCACCACTAAAAATGTATCATGACCCGTACCCGGAATGAGGGTACGAGTACGTGAACAACGTCCAGTCTACGCCGCAACATCGGTGGTAGAACACTGTCTAGGTCAACAATACTATCTAAATATCATACACAATATATGTATGGTACCTGTCATGCCATCTCAACTCCAAATGGAGAAAAAAATATGATGATATAATAATTGAAGTCAATACTCAATCACAATATCAAACTAGAGAAAGAAATAGCACGATATGGAATAAAGGAAAGAAGTACAAGAGTCACAAATATGAGTCCAAGTCTAAAATCTAGTCACAATACAATAGTCTCCAACATAATAATACATGCCAAGGCTCTAAAGAGTCAAATATAAAGCAATAATAAAAGCTAAGTCTCATATGTGACTAGTGCTACGTCCTTCTGTACTAGAGGTGCAATCTCTCCTGCTGGCTCACCATCTTGTGCCCCATAATATGTGGGGCACATCTCCACTAACCAGTCATTTAAAAAATATATCGAATCAGGATTAAAGCAAAATACAAAACTCTTAAAGTAGTTTCAAATACATGGTAGAGCATATATGACAGCTAATAGAAAATAATATAAGATATACTAGCAACTAGGAATTGAAAATGAACTAGAATAAGCATAAAAAGTACTGGAAAGGAAAGAACTTGCAATATGAAATAACTATAAGTAATGGAAATAGATAATACTTGTTAATGCGCCTTAGAGTATAAGTTCGTTATGTGATCGGTTTAGGTTGAACATGAATGAAATTATGTAATTCGATTACACGTGTGATGTGTAATCGACATATACATGAATACATTGGGCTTTGATCACATAACCAACTACTACTCTCCCGTCCCCAATCAATACTCATAGATTCAATCACGATATGTTACGAACACGAGTAATATATGCATATTGTACACGAGACAGTGTGTGAACATGAAGTACATGATAATCAATACCCGATGCACATGATGAAATACATGTGAAGGAGTACCCGCTGAACACGGTAAGGAAATAATATCTTCTGACATGATACATATAGTACCAGTCTGTGTAACTACTGCGTCGGAAACAAGTATACAGTTCTAGAACATGTGATATATACACTATCATGAAATAAAAACTAATAGAGAAATGTATTAGCCTCTGGTCCTGAGCAAAGGTATAACTCGGTATCCGAACTAGTGTCACACTATCATATTTCGAAAATATCTTATCAGGTGGTGTAATGATTAATAATTTAGTTAAATAATGCACTAATACGCTTCTAGGTCAAATTCTAAGTCATTCTAGCTTAACTAAGTCGTACAAGGTCCATACTAAGTTATTTAGTCTATAATAGCTATTAACTAGCTATTACAAGTCAAAACTAGCTATAATAGTTACTAACACTAATAACTATACAATGAATACCATATATATATATATATATATATATATATATATATATATATATATATATATATATATATATATATATATATATATATGCTAAGTAACAGTTGGTATTAACAACTAGCATATATATAACAACTAACTGGTATCCTTACACACTTATACTAACTGATACATCATACTAATATCTATACATATATATACTAGATAATATAATACAAAAATATATCTAATATACACTAACTAGTATATACTAACTAAACTAACTAAGATATATTTAACTGATAACTAATACTTAACCTTGATATCTCACATATCACCTGAACTCACTCCTACTTGTTATTGCTATTGTACTTCTCTATTTTCATAGAACAATACAACACATAACCTTATTCAAATATTTACAAGACCTGGGAATGACTCCCTCCCCGCCATCAGTATTATTATTGTTCTAATACTCTTTGAGTATCAGAGATAATCATACACCAACTACCCTTGCTGTCAGTCACCATCATCTAGATATCTATTGTTGTCGTGTGCTATAACTTCTTCTCTTATACACACAATACTGCTCACTTTAACCCCTGATGTGCTGTTCTTCTTGATTCAAGTCTACAATAGACCACTCTATTTCCCCTTTTTTGTTGTTACATATTGCTTTACTTCTCTATTTTCAGAGAACAACACACCACATTAGTGTATTCACTTACCCCTCAACTCAAATGCAACCAGTTGCTCTTTGAGGACTGATAGACATCAGGTATCACAAAGACCCCCAAAGCTTGATATGGCCATTGGTACTCCTCAAACCAAACTCCCTTCACTCTACATCTCTAACACAACCACAACAAACTCACACACCCACAGACCCTTACCTGACTGCCCATAGCCTGTGCTCGAGCTCCCCAATCTGGTATAGTCACTGCTTCTATAGTTTAATTAATAGTGCACGAAGGCACAACACTGCACCACACTAATACACGTGTGTCATCAGCACACACCCACTCACCCACCCCTAAATACTGTGCACATCCATATCCGGTCACAGTGTATCCCCCCTCTTTATGAACACACATCTAGTATATATATATATCCATATATAATTATATATTAATATATAATATAAAGATATACACAAATAAATAAATAAATAAATATATATATGTATATATATATATATATATATATATATATATATATATATATATATATATATATATATATATATATATATATATATATATATACACACACAATGGTATTAAATGCACAAATTCTACACTAATAGCTATTTCACCAAACACATAGAGTGCACCATATGGATACTTATGATACGCATCCCCACAAAGTGCCTAAACTTCCAATTCTCCATGATCATACACATATATCAATTACATATAATAATAGCTATTAGAACTAGTTACAATAGAAATTAAAGAGAATTGTACAAAAATCCCCAAAATAAGCTCTGTATCGTAAAGTGTCACACTATATCGTGATATGGCCTACTCATATCCTATTGTGGATACGTAACTAGTCCCTCAACCCCAATCTAAGTAAAATTAGACTAAATTAGTCTCATAACACACTTGATGTGTCAATCTCATAATTTCCCCAAATTACATACAAAAACCTCTGTAGAAGTGTCAAAACACATCAATAGAGCCTAGATCTTCTTTCTATATATAATCCTATGCCATGAGAGGGTTTCTAATAGTCAAATGCATAATTTGGATCCTAAAATAAAAGAAAATTCAGATCTATACCTATTAGGAGATGGATTTTCAATGAATGCTCAAATAGACCTGATCCAGACACAAACTCCTTGCCAAATGGTCCTCCTCTAAGTGCTCCTTGTAAATTCAAACTCCAATGCTCCTTGCTTGATAAAATTGAGAGGAAATGGAAGAAATTGTGTTAAAATTGATGGAGGGATGAAGTGAATTGGGGATCTAAAAAATTGGGGATCTAATATTGAATGAACAAATGAAGAGGAGAGAGAGAAGACCCCTCTTCTAGTGGCCGGCCCTCTTTTCCCCTCTCCAAGCTACAACCAATGCCCAATGTGCCCCTACTTAATCAATTATGAAGAATAGTTAGGAAGGGCTATTTTGGGTAGTCTCTAAACTAATGTCAATTAAGCTAATCCTCCTAATTAACTAATGAAAATGGGTCTAATAGATCTAGTCTATGTTGGGCTGAATGGTTGTAAAGTCTAAATAATAGACTAGCAAAATATCTTTAAATAAATAATACAAAGCATAATTAAATTAAATATCACTATTAATAATTATTAATTACTAGAAATAAATAGATATTCAAAATGACCAAAATAGCCTCACTTGAAAAAGTGAGGGTGATACATATAATAGTAAGGCGTTCCAAACTATACATACACAGATGATCATGAAGCTAGTTACAAAATAAAAAACTAACAAGAGTATAATATTACATGATCAGCTCTAGCTATAGTCTAGAATATGCTTTAAATGTAGACCTGCATGTTAGAATGTCAAGTTCCAAAATATAAGCTAAACACGTGCTAGTAGCTGATTGCCTCAAAAGAATAAGTACAATATCAAGTGGGTGATGAAGAAGAAACCTACTCATGTCCTCGGGTGCTCCTGGTGTTCACCATCTTGAGGCAAAAAATACGGAAGATCCTGCAGTCCTGCTCCAAAATCTGGCCATACAAAACCGGTAGGGTCAGACCCCAAAACAACAACTACCATAAGGAAGCTAACTTAGGAACTAAAACCAGCATATAGACAAATCAATAAGAAATAGCACAAAGAAACAATTAAATAAGTGCAACTGAAATTTTTTTAGTTAAACAGTTCTGGAGTATTTAAACAAGGATATATGAAATCAGTACTCAGGTTGTAGTTTAGGATCAATTGTTAAATAAATCAGGAAAGGACTAGACTAGACTGGAAATCAAGCAATCATGGTCAATCATGACCTACAGCTTGCTTTCATTAGCTAACTATGGTTATCATAGTCCTAGTTACTAACACATGCAATTTTGAGATTCCATACAACCACATACCCTACAGACTATTCGGGTTATCCATGCGTAAGGATACATAGAATAGATTATATCTGGTATAGTAATTTACAGGTAAATACAATACTCGACGGCGTGTTGGAAGTGTGCCCCTCACGACGGAGAGCTCCAAATCTATAAGGTGTCGCTGGGATACCGGGATTGCATGTAGCCAAAAAATCTCTCTAGATGCTTTAAATATATTATTCTAGTTGTTATTCTAGACAAGTTATTAAGAATTCCCGACCGTGGTGCTCCAAATTTGTCGTAGACATGCTCTAACGTGATTCCCTTCCCTTTCATGGACTTGTGAGTACGAATTAGGACAAGCAAACAGGATTAAGAGATCCATCGTCGCAAGACAGAGTAAGGTAACCTCATTAATAGTAATGTAAGGCTTGAAGAAGTAATGTGTAGCAATGATTAACCCAGGATGCGGATCTTGGTGTGTTATTTTTTCAATCATTTTATACAAGCGATTCAATATAAATCTATAATTGTCTCAAAAGGTCCAATATAAATACATTATTGGACCTTTTGAGTAACAGTCAAGAGGATCTTATGAGAATTGAATATTTTCACATAGAAGACGTAAAACAGATATTGGACACTCTACAGAAGGATTTCTCAATCCATTTACCTAAGAATAAGTTTTCATTTTAAATCTATTGGAATTATTCTGTATTCGTTTTATAAAAAAAAGAAAAACTTAGTTTTAAATCTTTGGTATGATTCATATTTTCCGATTACCTTAGTCTCACGAGTTTGAACTTGCATTCCTACCTTAGTGAGCTTCCAGTCATAGAAGGTTCGTTAGGCTCTAGGGAGCAGAGTACGGGGTGCTATGCTATTCCTTCCATGCAGGACAGGACAAGACAGTAGCTTGACAAGTACATTTAAGACAAGAGCAAGCAAATCAACTACGTAAATTTATCTTGTCAATTATACCATTTTAGTTCAAAAAATTCTAGCATGTTAGGAGTGTGCTTCGTCGCGCCACTATTAGGAGTATCGGTACATGTCAGGTTAAGTCGAACTATTATCAGAAATATCAGGGCAAGACTGGTATTGGGAGTTCAAGATTAACAGTGTCAATACAATCCATGTTCAATTCAACATGTCAGTAGTGTGCTTCATTGAGCCACTATCAGGAGTATTAGTACAGGTCAGGTGTCAGGAATTTAGATTAACAGTGTCAACACAATCCATGTTCATAAAATCCCAGGTTCTGGAAGGTTGTTGTCACTTCCCGTTCCCGATATACGTATTTGGAAAGTATTTTATTTTAGCATGATTGCATGTGCATGGAGACTAGACACATTCTTTGGTTTAACTTGGTTCATGGTTTATTTTGTAGGTTGGTTTAACTCATGAGAACCTCTGATTCAACCCTCAACCCTACCATATATCACCAAAAATTTTCTCTCTCTCCTCACTTCATCATTTCTTCCTCTTTTTTTAGCTTTCTATCCCTATTTCATAAAAAAGTACACCTTGTATAAAAAATAGAGAAACCCTGGATATTATTATTCCATTATGTTTATTATGTGTTTTTAAGCACTTTTAGTACTTGGAGTTTTCTATTTTGATGGATGGATTAGTGTAGATCTATATTTCTAACTTAGAAGTTTTATGGATTTTATAAGTTTTTCTTGGTTTTGATCTATTAAACTTATGTCTTTGAAAACCAATTTTTGCTACATGATAGAGCTTTCAATTTAGAGCATTTTGGCTTTTGGTTCATCCGATTTGGACTTAAAATGAGAATTTTATGGACAAAACAAAATTTAAGTTTTTTGGAGCTTTTTCGTCATTGCCGAACCTGTTGTTGGAGAAGACGAAGTTCCCAGTTTATGCGGTCGAGAGTTCCATGCGGACCGACAGGATTATGCGGCCTAAACTTTTGCCGCATACTGACAGCATGCGTCCATCTTGTTGGACGCATGACTACTGATTTGTACAGTGTCCTTGAACACCTTGTGCTTTCACTCACTGAACGAATGAAAATTTTGCTATGTCCTAGAGAACTCCATGCGGCATTGACTCCATGGGACACGAAAAATCATGCGGCCTGGAGAGTATGCGACCACTAAATTCTTGGACGCATGGCTCTAAACCGTTGGCACTTATTTCTCTAGTTTTGTCCTTTCTTCCTGACACACTTTATGGCTTGTCACCTCAGTCACATCAGTTACTTTATGTCATATCACTGATACTTTATTTATTGGACTATCACTTTAACACTTGCCCCAAAGAGTAGACTTTACCCTGGGTATGCGGCCATACTTTTCATGCGGCCTGAATTTCCATGCAGCCTGACTTCATGCGGCCTGACTTTTCATGTGGGTAGGATTTTCATGCTGCTTGATTTCCCATGTGGCCTAGAGACCCATGCGGCCTTGCTTGTTTTGGTTGAATATATACTTGATCATGTGACCCAATATAATTAGTAATTGGACTCGAATACTGTATCCTTGCTGATACCACTATCCTGTCACGTATTAAGTGATTATATTTGGGTTGTGCATCAAGAATGCCTCCAAATTTTTGAATATGTGATATTATATATATATATATGTATATTGTTTCTCCAACACAGGCGTAATAAGTGAGTCAAACTACCAAAGCGTGGCTTAGATATTGATTGTATGCATGTTATATACACGCTCGGGTGAATCCAGATTTGACTTCCATGGATTCGTATCAAGCGTGCTCGTACTTTGTACGACATCTTAAGGAAAATTCTTACGTGACCAAGCCTTGAGATTTCAAACACAACATAGGGATAATTAAGTAACTAAAAGTGGTAGTAATATTTGGAGGAAACGGTATCCCGAGATCATAACAACGAATCTTCCCACAGAGATTCATTCTAAGTGCGCTATGGGCTGGCCACCACAGATATTGTATATCATCTTCCTTAGTGGAGTGTAGTATCTGACTTATTATTATGCCGAGCCACTATTTCAATATAGGAACACTTGAACTGCTAATACCGTATTTTTAGTGCAGTGGTCCTACGAGGGACTGGTGCATCCTGCAAGTACCTATTTTATTATATTGGTTCGGTTAGCTCATGTTCGGTACTGGCGTGATCTGAGGATACTTATTATGTATTATTTCTGAGTTAACCTCAAACTCCAAAAAAATAGCAAGCCGTACAAATGATTGTCTGATTTAAGGAAATAGACTTGGTTGTGATTGTATTATTCAGCTAGTAGTCTAGGAAAGTGGACTATCATAGTGTGATGGTTCAATTCTTGTCCTTATTTGGATGTAGGGTTGAGCCTTAGCGCTAGGATATGCCATGGACCTAAGTTACGATATTGAACTTATGTATTATTATATATTTTTTTTGGGTTTTTGTTTCTCCATTTCATGCTTCCTTTGTGGTACTTGCTTTTGGGGTCTAACCCCACTAGTTTTGCATGGCCAAGTTTTGAGCCAGCACCTGAGGATCCATCGTACTTCCCCCAACTCATAGTGTGCACCAGGAATATGATTGCAGGGCATATCGAGTGGATTTTCTTCTTTCCTGCTCGCCTTGTACATTTACTTCTTTTTGGCATTTAGCTACCGGCACTTGTTAGCCGGCTTGTCTGGGCATTAGTTTTTTTTACATGATTATATTAAATCAGACTGCAGCTGATCACTGTCATATACTTTTGTTACTCTTTCAGCTCCTTATTTTTGTATAGCTGGACTCCATTACTTTTTGGGAAAGCGTTTGGGACGTCTTATTATTTTATCATATATGCTCTATGCTTACAGTTTCTTGTTTGAATGATTGAGACATAGAAGTTCTTGACCATAGGAGACTTGATTGTAATATGCACCCCTTGTCTTATTACAACCATGATCGCCGTACGACGTGTAGTACCTTGTACGAGGTAGCTGGCTATGTCCATCTCTGTATTTCGTAATGGGGCATGACAAGGTTTTATTGGTGGCCCATGTTGAAGGACCGTGAGGCAACTCTAGAGGGATGGGGGGTGAATAGAGTGTAGCGGAATAATATACCCAATTTAAGATTATCAGAATAAAGGCAGTTGTCAACTAACAATATATATAGACAGTAAAGTAAAGAAGTAAAGTTGAGAGAGAATGCAAACGCAAACACCAATATGTATATTGATTTCCCTCTGATAGGACTAGTCCAGTCCCGAGAACTCAAGCTCGGAGTTTTATCCAATATAATCACCAATAGCGAATCACAAGCTTTAATCTGAAGGCTTGCCACTTCTTTACACCACGAGGTTTGATCTAAAGTCTCGCAACTTCACAGCTTAGAGAGAAAGAGAGAGTAACTGATGGAACAAAGCTCTTTACAACTCTGAAGACTTCTAGACCGAGATCGCACTTGGCACTAGGAAGGCTAGGGTGTTGCTCTTTCAGATAAAAAGTTAAGGCTTTAGAGGTTTGTTCATAATAGGATAGAAGATTAAAGAATGGTTGAGTGAGTAAGAATGAAGAATTCCAATCCTATTTATAGGGTGTAGGCAAACAGAATTCTGCCAGAATTCTGATGGAGTTTAATTCAAATTTCCAACCGTTGGGCCAAATAATCAGGAGCTTATTGAACTGGTTGATTTTATACCAAAAGGGTAACCGAGTTCGGCATGAGTTTGGCCCGAGTTCGGTCTCTTAGTATGGTAGACTTTGTAAATAAATGTGGCCTAATTTGGTGGATAGATTCTTTGGTTTATTTGAGTGGACTAGGTATCTAGGTATTGGTATTTAGGTTTGCCAGTGCGACTCATCTTACATCAGTCATAGACTCAAATAAATAAAAGATTATATTTGAATAGACATAATACAGATGACATGTAATAGCAGTGTTGAGGCTTCAGATCGCGATATATCAATGCATGATTTAGTTAACTATCAAAATCAAGTTGACTGAGACCGGATGGGCCAACAATCTCTTCCATTTTGATAATTGACAAACTATTAATGATACTGTAAGTCTTTGATATGCAAGGCTCCCCCGTAACTGTGGAGCAGTTGATTTGCTAAAGGCAACTTCTGTCAAGTATCATCTTGTATGCTAGTATCATGTATGTCTTTCTTTCCCGTTGTTATTTGATCGAAATGACATGCTCCCCCAAAATCGGTGAGATGACATGAAAAACAAGAAAGTAAAGTGTATACAGGATAATATATAATGACAAAAGAAAATTGCTTTAAACTTTATTCATTTGAAAAAAAATATACAAAAGCAGATGTGTAGTGGAAACATCATAGTAGAGCATCTAAAAGTAAAAATTTTAAATATTTAAATCCATTGAGTAACTAGTTGTCATGTTCTTCATCTTCATCATTCAGTTCAATTATTCTGTTTGGATCAAAGAAGGCATCAGCTGGATCCAAATATCGCTGAACATAGGGGTGATCAATGCGAAATCCTTGTTGATTCAGATTTCGGAGAATCAAAAAAGGTCCGGCTGGGTGCTACGATAGGGTGTATTGGATGTCTATCAAAATGTTGCCATGAGCTTGAGTCTGAAGAGTTTGGTGATGATTAGTAGCACGATTGCGTATATCTTTATTGTGGAAGCGATCACGCAACAAATTGAAAATAGACTCTAAGGTTTGCGGTTGTTCATCAATAGGAGGGACAGAATCAACAAGATGGGTGTTGGAGTTTAATGATGAGTTATAAGGTAGAAGCATAGTTGGCTCAGTTCGCCAAATTCTATTAAGGTATAAAGGTTCCTCAAGATTTGGACAAATATCCAAAGGAATGTCAAAATAGTTGAAAATGGTTGGCAAGTACATGACATATACTAGTGGACGCCCTTTCTTACGACATTGAACCATTTGAGATAAGATGGTCTGGGGAACATTAAAGTTAATGCCAAAATGTAAGTGATATAAAGCTGACATTTCTAGATAAAAGACCTCATCAAAGTAAGACTTCTTAGGTAGAAAAGTTGAAAAGATAATACGATGCATTTCAAAGAAGTGACCATTCAAATATCTAGCATAAAAATTTTCAGGTGGACATTCAAGAGGGTGACAAAGGATATTTTTGAAAGAATCTAGGGTTAAACCATGGTCGAATTAAATTTGCAAGATGTTGACTAAGGTTTGTCCATCAGCGAGAATGTGTAGGACTTTACCCAAGTCATTCGCATCGAATTCAATTGGAATGCCACGAACTCTAGATGAAATAGTGTCATATTCATATGTTAAGTTACAATAGAATATTTGAATAGCATTGGTGTAAATATTGGTAAGGATCATAACAAATTCTTCAAAGTTGAAGATTTTGAAGAATAGGTAGATAGTCTATGTGTTGGGAAGAAAAATCAATAGGATGGCCAAAACATAAGTGGCTCTTGGAGAAGTCATTAAACCAATCATTTAAAATTTTGAGGCTTTGAAAGGTGAAACCGTCGAATTCTCCTATGTTTGGCATAATGGGACAAAAAGAGAGTCAAAAAAGGAATCTATTTTCCTTTTAAGGGCCATTGGGAGAGGAAAAGCTAAGTTTGTTTATGGAAGAAGGAAGATTTTCATTGGTCTGAATGAATGAGCAACGAAATGATCTATATATAAAGTAAAAGAAACCTGAATTAGGAAGAGAATTCAATGATATAGCATATTCTGGAATTAAACTAACCGAGTTTGGTTAGAGCTCGGCCCGAGTTCGGTCCGAATTCTATTGACATTTATTTCCAGAATCTTAATGTTACTTTAATCGATATTATGCCTTTCTTGACTTGATATAAATATAAAATAATAAGTGTTAAACTTAAATCGTATGTTTTCAAGAGTTTAAATCATCTCGGAGTATCTGTAGGGATCGGATCCCAGCTAGCGGTGGTCCGAAGATACTTAAATACTGTGCCGCTTAAGATTATTTATACATTTTTGACAAAATGACCCTTTCGGCTTGTATCAAAAAATTTCAAAACTTTTTGAAAAGTGTGACAAAAAATTTGTAAAGCATCTTATGATTATTATATTTTATCAGAATCCAAAAGACCTAATTCTTGACGGATAAAGTTGAATCGATCTTCAGCTAAAGGTTTAGTAAAAATGTCTGCTAATTGATGTTCCATGTCCACATTCTCTAAACAAATATCTTCATGTAATTGATGATCCCTTAGAAAGTGATGTCTGATTTCTATGTGCTTAGTACGTGAGTAGCATACTGGATTTTTGGTGAGATTAATAGTGCTATTGTTGTCACAGAAAATAAAAATGTTCTTATAGTGCATATTGAAGTCTTCTAGGGTTTGATTCATCCACAAAATTTGAGCACAACAATGTCCTACGGCGATATACTCTGCCTCAGTTGTTGATAATGCAACATAATTTTTTTTCTTGCTAAACTAAGAGATTAGAGACTTTCCTAGGAAATGACACGTGTCGCTGGTGATTTTTCGATGACTTTGCATCCAGCAAAATCAGCATCCGAGTAACTAATAAGGTCAAAGGACGTAGTTTTGGGATACCATAAGCCTGCTGACAAAGTTCCTTTAAGGTATCTAAAGATACTCTTAACTGTGCACAAATGTGATTCTTTAGGATTAGCCTGATATCTAGCACAAAGGCATACAACAAACATAATGTATGCGCGACTAGCACTTAGATATAACAAACTACCAATCATACCTTGATACTTACGTATGTCTGTTGGTTTAATGCTATCATCAAGGTCAAGCTTAGTGGATGTTGCCATTGGAGTTCCGATAGGCTTTACATTATCCATGTTGAACTTTTTGAGCAAATCCTTCGTGTACTTAGCCAGATGGATAAAAGTTCCTTGTGAATCATGTTTGATTTGTAATCCTAGAAAGAAGGTCAGTTCTCCCATCATGCTCATCTCAAATTCAATCTGCATACACTTAGCAAACTTGTTACACAACATCTTATTAGTAGATCCAAATATGATATCATCAACATATATTTGCACTAATAACAAAGAATCAGTGGAAGATTTTATAAAAATGGTAGTATCAATTTTTTCTTTTGAAAAACTATTTCCAAGTAAAAATAGGCTAAGACGTTCATACCATGCACGAGGGGCTTGTTTGAGTCCGTATAGATCCTTTCATAACTTGAATACGTGGTCAGGGTGTTTGAAATCTTCAAAACCAGGGGGTTGTTTGACAAAAATATCTTCTTTGATAACTTTATTTAGAAAAACACTTTTAACATCCATTTGAAAAAGTTTGAAGTTATGAAAACTAAGCAAAAGCGCAAAGAATTTGGATAAATTCAAGTCTAGCAACATGAGCATAAGTCTCATCGTAGTCAATACCTTCCTCTTGGTTGTATCCTTGAGCTACGAGACGTGCTTTGTTACGTGTAACTGAACCATCCTCATTTAATTTATTTTGGAAAACCCATTTAGTACCAATGATCAGATAATCATTAGGTTTAGGAACAAGTTTCCAAACTTGACTGCGTTTAAATTTGTTGAGTTTCTCTTGTGTAGCAGAAATCCAAAATTTATCAGCAAAAGCTTCATCCATATTTTTAGGTTCTATTTGAGAAATAAAAACAATATTTGCAATGATATCTCTATTTGAGGAACGTGTACTTATACCTTTCGATACATCACCTATTACCAAGTCCTCAGGATGATTTATGGAAAACTTTAGTTTTCTTGGCAGACTTTTCGGATGACTTGTACTGTTTGTATCTTCTGATGTCTTGTTAGTTACGGGTTGACTACCTTCATCGTCGTTGTCATTTTTTGCTTGAGTATTGTGTTCATAAAATATAACATCAATTGATTCTTCAACATTCAATGAGGTTTTGTTGAATACTCTGAATCCTTTACTTTTGGCGGCATAACCTAGAAAAATACTTCATCGGCCTTGGAGTCAAATTTTTCTAGATTATCTTTGGTATTAAGAATAAAATATTTGCAGTCAAAAACTTTAAAGTAACTAATTGTGGGGATTCTACCAAACCAAAGTTCATAGGGGGTTTTCTTCGGTATAGGTCGAATAAGCACCCTATTCAAAACATGGCATGAAATACTTACAACTTCAGCCCAAAAGTATTTCGGAAGGTTATACTGATTTAACATAACCCTAGCCATATCGCCAAGAGTTCTATTCTTCCGCTCTACAACACTATTTTCTTATGGAGTTCTAGGACAAGAAAATTCATGAGAAAAACTATTTTTATTGCAAAATCTTTTCAAATTACTGTTTTCAAATTCGCCTCCATGATCACTTTGGATACGAGTAATCATAAAACCTTTTTCGTTTTGAACCTTTTAGCAAAAAGTCACAAATTCAGAAAATGCTTCATTTTTATTTGCAAGAAAATAAACCAATGTGTATCTAGAAAAATCATCAACAATAACATAAGCATAAAGTGTATCGCCAAGACTGGCGACTCTTTTGGGTCCAAACAAGTCCATATGAAAGAGTTATAGATGTCTAGTGGTACTTACAGAGTTGATTGATTTAAAGAAAGATTTAGTAGCTTTATTATTTTTACAGTCAGCACATACCATATCTTTCTTAAAAGTAATCTCTGGTAAGCCTCTTATAAGTTTCTTTGTAGATAGTCTTGCAATAGTGTCCATGTTTGCATGTCCTAGAAGCATATACCATAGCCAACTATCTTCTTTGTTGGCGTATAGATATTTGCCTGCATTGTTAGTATCTTTTGCAAGATAGAAAAAATATATATTGTCTTCCCTGATTCCTTCAATGATAACCTTACCAGTGGATCTTTCATAAATAGAACATTTATTTTTAATGAAGTTAATACCATAACCATGGTCAGCTAGATGACTGATGCTAAGTAGGTTATGTTTTAATTCCGTTACTAGACAAACATCTTTTATGACATGATAGGGAGGAACACTTATATTACCATTACCAATAATGTATCCTCTGAGGTTATTGTCGAAGGAGATATAACCTTATTTCTTCATCGATAGCGTTGCAAATAGGTTAGCATCACCAGTCATATGTCGTGAGCAACCACTATTGAGAATCCACTTGCTTCTGGCATGAGAGGGTTAGTCCACCTACAAAACGAGTTATAGATGTAACCCTTGGTACTCATTTCCTTGAGGGTCCTACTGTGTTAGTTTTTGGTACCCATGCATAAACATTAATATCTACTAACTTCCTTGTTCTACAAAATCTAGATATATGTCCTTTCTTACCACAGTAGTGGCATATAGCTGTGTGATTGGTGCTTGGTAAAGCATGATAGATATGATTGTGTGAAGCAGTTCTTTGTGGTCTATGTGGATAGAATGCATGATTGTGTGGGATATTTTTTTGTGGTCTTCTATAATAGAATGCATGATTATATTTGGTTCGATTTCCATGATGTATTCTGAACATATGATTGCAAGAACTTTTATGCATGTAGGTAGGATCATAGTTGTGAGTATTCTTTTGTCTTGCTACGTGTCTCGTGTTAGGTTGGGTGGAGGTTTGTTCGACCTGTTTACCCAATCTAATCTCTAAATTTTTAGAGGTAGCATATACTTTATCATATTTAGCAGTGAGAGCATCTATTCTACGTGAAGCAATGTAATACTTCTTTTTTTCAGATTCAAGTTCTTTCTTAAGTTTAGCGTTCTCCTAAGAGCTCTTGTCAAGACTGGCAAGTGCCTCGTGGAGATTAAGCTTAAGACTAGAATTCTTGTCTCAATTATTTGAGATATCCTTTACTTCACTTAGTAGAGATGTTAGTCTCTCTATTTTAGTTTGATATTCTTGAACATCTTTCTTAGCATGCTTATACTTATTTCTAAGTTTCCTAAAATTATCAAGCAGATCACTAAAAGCATTACCTAGTTCATCAAAAGTAAAATCATCATAAGAGTTGTTATCCGTTACCTGATCAGCTAACGCCATGAAGCAAAGGTTTGCTGCTTATCGAGGATTCTCTTCTTCGGATTTACTAGCTTCACTTTCGTGCAAAATACTAGTGTTTGCATATTTCCGTGATGATGTTCTTCTGCATGAGTAATTTGGCGATTTTCTTTTCTTAGGATTGGACAATCTTTATTTATATGCCCTGTTTTCTTACAGTTGTAGCATATAGGCTCTTCATCACTATTGTCAGTTGGCTCCTTCTTCTTTGATTTCTCAAGCTTTAGAAATTTCTTAAAATTTTTGGTGGTCAGGGTAACTTCCTCATCTTGAGACTCATTGTCGTCAGAGTTATAGTTGGTGACCTTTTTGTGATATGCCTTAAGAGCAATCGTCTTCTCCTTGGGAGTGGGTTCTTCAAATTACTTGAGATCCAGCTCGTGAGTCATCAGCTTGCGCATGAGCGTCTCGAGGGTCATCGTGGTAAGATCATTCCCTTCTATGATTGTAGTGGCCTTGGGATTTCAATTCTTGGTGAGTCCTCTGAGTATCTTACGAATCTTCTAATGATTGATGAACTCCTTGCCAAGTGATAATAGAGGGTTAACAATGTCGAGGAATATTGTAAACATCTGAGTAATCATCTCATTTTGCTTCATCTTGAATGCTTCATATTCTTGTATTAGATGACTTATTTTTTATTCCTTTACTTGGGAGATTCCTTCATGAGTGACCTCAAGAAGTTTTCATACTTCGTGCAAAGTTCCACAAGTGGAGACCCTGTTAAATTTAATTCTGTCTACAGCACAAAATAAAGCATTAATAGCTTCAGCATCAAGACTAGCTTGTTTCTTTTCGGTGTCTATGTATTTATCATGAGGCTTCTCTATAAGATTACCATCAATGACTATTCTAGGTGGCTTCTTGTATCCTTCTACTACTACAGCCCTAAGGTCAAAATCAAGTAACTTTCGGTAGAAGCTCATACTTGTCTTCCAATACGTGTAATAAGTACCATCAAATAAGGGTGGCCTATTTATGGACTAGCCTTCACCATTATTAGTGTAGGTAGATCTAACAGTTGCCATAAGTCTCTTAGGATGTTAAGACAAATATCAAGAGAACTAGCTCTGATACCAATTGAAGGACCGTGAGGTAACTCTAGAGGGGGTGAATAGAGTGCAGCAGAATAATCTACCCAATTTAAGATTATCAGAATGAAGGCAGTTGCTAACTAATAGTGTATATAGAGACAGTAAAGTACGACTCAGCTTACATCAGTCCTAGACTCAAATAAATAAAAGATTACATTTAAATAGACGTAATACAAATAATATGTAATAGCAGTATCGAGGCTTCAGATCACGACATATCAATGCATGGTTTAGTTAACTATCAAAATCAAGTTGACTGAGGCCGGATGGGCCAACACATACAAGTTTGTCTTTTCAGACTTGTGGGGTGTCATGGTCATTGGAGTCTCAATCAAACATGATCCTTCTTGAAATTATGAATTGGTCCTCTTCGATACTCATCTTGAATTCTTCCAGATTGATTGCTTCCTTGTTCCTTCTCGTACTGTACTTATTATTTCTTGTGCTCGTCATTAGGGCTTTTCCTTTTCCTGATGCTGCAACAACAAAAGAGGTAGAGTTGCCAGTAGAATAAAATCTTGTGGGAACCTAGCCAAGAATTCGAGTTGAACCACGATGAATGGGACAAAGCAGCAGGCTCCAGGTGTTCCCGTACCTCCCGCAGTGCCGGCAGTACTGGATACCCCAGCCTTTCTAGAGATTATTCGTAGATTATTAGCTGCCCAACAACACCAGAGGGTGGTGCAACAACAATAATAACAACAATATCAGCAACAACAACTCCAGCAGCAGGAACAAAATATCATGTTGAACAAACGGCCCTAGAACGAGGCGAGAGAACAGATTCTGGGACATCTATTAGATTTTGCAGACTGAACCCCAGATACTTCGATGGCACAAAGGACACAATACCGACAGATGATTAGCCACCGACACCTATTGGCGGGCTCGTTTGGATATTAGTTTTCCTTACATGATTGTATTAAATTAGATTGCAGTTGATCACTGTCATGTACTTTTGTTACTCTTCTAGCTCCTTATTTTTGCACAGCTGGACTCCAGAATATTTTGGGAAAACATTTATGATGCCTTATTGCTTTATCATATATGTTCTATGCTTACTGTTTCTTATTTGAATGATTAAGCCATAAAAGTTCTTGACCATAAGAGACTTGATTGTATTATGCACCCCGTTGTCTTATTACAGCTTGATCGCCGTATGACGTATACCTTGTACAGGGTAGCTGGCTATGTCCGTCTCCGTATTCCGGTACTAGGGTGTGATAGTTGTCATAATTCAAGTTATAAGCAATTTAGAGAAATCTTGCAATCATAACAATTAAACAGAATAGGCTAAACAATAAAAACAGTTAAACCATAGAAGAATAAATCATCGGAAGCTAATCTACTACAAGTATCAAAGGAACATGGGGTAAGCCGGTCGCATGCAAGGGTTGGCCGCATGGGAGAGCTGGCCGCATGCAAGATGCCAAGTCCACTCCTCGGGATAAGGTGAGTGACAGGCAATAAATACAAGATCAAGGAAGTGACTGATGTGAATGGCCGTGTCAAAGAAGTGACTGATGTGACTTGTCAAGACAGGGTACAGAAGGAAAAGACAAAATTATGAAAAGTCGTGCCCAGGTGGTACTAAGTCATACGTTCAAAGGAAAGAGGAATGCATAGCTCCGGGCCGCATGGACGACTCAGCAGCATACACAATTGGGCCGCATAGAATCTCTTGAACTTTAGAGGACTTTCATTCATTCAAGTTTCATGCATTTGGCCAAGGGACGCATGTGCAGATTCAGTCATGCGTCCAACAATATGGCCACATGCTGACTTGGAGGGATAAGTCCAGGCTTCATACCAAGCGGGGAGCAAGGAACTTCTTCGTCCCAGAATAGCAAGTTTCAGCCATGGAAAAGCTCCAAGTCTAAAAACTTGTTTTCTTCATGAAATCCTGATTTCTAGTCCGAATCCAGCAAGGTAAAGTTCAAAATCACATAAAATCAAGTGCTCATCAACATGGAACTACTAGTCTTGGAAAATATCAAGTTTTAAGATATCAAAACAAGTAAACTCATGGAAGCTACAAACTGAAAACTTAGATCTACTCCAACCAAGGCTTCAAAACCGAAAATACCAAGAATTAAACATGTAGAGAAACTCATAGAGAACAATATAGAGCAATAAAAAATACAAGAAAGCTAAATAAGTGCAACATAAAAAGTTCTTCCTTATTGGCAAGATGTACTTGCCTAAACCCACTAGTAAACTACTAGCACTACTACCCAAGGCTAGCTCACGGCTGGGGCTAGGGTTCAGCCAAGGAAATGAGAGGGAGAATAAAAATAAAGAAAGAGAAGGTAAAGAAGAAGAATAAGGAGGAGAGATAAAGGGAAGGCTATATATATATATATATATATATATATATATATATATATATATATATATATATATATATATATATATATATCAAAGGGTGACTAGCGCTATTTATAATTCTAGAAATTACATGAAAGCAGCTAAAAAAATCCATAAATTACACAGGAAGCAATATACAACTATAACACACATAAAACAGATACAAATAATAATACTAAAATAGTGAGACAGGTCTCACATGTACTATCTAAGTATTATAATAAAATATAGCTATGTCTCAATCCACAAGGACAAAAAATATCAAGAATGAGCTACATGCTAAAGTCGACTACCCAATAACACACAAGCTCGAATATACTCTAGAAAGAAACATAGTCTATAAAACTAGGCTATTTCAGCAGACGAGTAAACAATATGAATAAATAAATATAACTTCGGTAGAAATGATATAAGTACCTGGTGCTAATGCTCACATGACAAGGCAATACGCATCAACAACTCCAAAAAAAACTCCATGACCGGCTATGATGTAAGACTGGCAAGGAACCAGGTCCTTAGAGGGACATAATAAGGTACAATAAACAATATGCCAGAAGTAAAATAGTATAGTAGCACAAGAGTGCTCAGGAGTATAACTAAAGTAACCATCTAAGTGAATGCACCTGAGAATGTCATTCGTACACTAGACCACCAAAGTGTGAATATGAATTTCTCAGAGGATACTTCAGTAACTATGAAAATCTCCAGGATCCGTCAGGGAACTTGTAGTAACTATGAAAATATGGAACTCTCGTAAGAGTTTACGGTAATATGGTGAATAGTGGTAGCCTAATGTTCCGAGTACGCTCTCCCCACCCAATGTAACCTCACATCTCATGTCCAAATCACACAATATCAATCACTAACTATGTATCGAGTCAACTGTGTAAATGTAATCATATCATATATCTCATGTCACGAGTCCGGTATTCATGAATGTCTCAAGTATGAATTATGTCAATGCAAGTCATGTCAAGTGTCCTAAGGTATATCGTGCAAGAAGTAGCACGAACAAAGAAGTGCGACGATAAATCAACTAATGATACACAACTCCGCTGACGGATGTCGAAACCCGAACCTAATTCGGACGCTAAGTATCGACTATGGTACTATGGTAACAATACACCATAAAAAATAGGACAATAATAATATAAATGTAATATAGTAGAAAACTGAATATGACATGGCAAGGTATACTTGCCTGGATCCTGAATGATGGTATGACAAAGTCCAGGTAGTGAGCTCGATACGTCAACTGCTCCGGAAAAGTGAATCCGGTATTCCTGAATGTCTCAAGTATGAATTATGTCAATGCAAGTCATGTCAAGTGTCCTAAGGTATATCATGCAAGAAGTAGCACGAACAAAGAAGTGCGACGATAATTCAACTAATGATACACAACTCCGCTGATCGATGTCGGAACCCGAACTTAATTCAGACACTAAGTATCGACTATGGTACTATGGTAACAATACACCATAAAAAAATTGGACAATAATAATATAAATGTAATATAGTAGAAAACTGAATATGACATGGCAAGATACACTTGCCTGGATCCTGAATGATGGTATGGCAAAGTCCAGGTAGTGAGCTCGATACGTCAACTGCTCCCGAAAAGTGAATCTGCACGTACGCCTCTGTATACTGAAAATAATATCACCATTATTTCCAAAATATAGGAAATATCTGGAATTGACTACCCATAAGTCCAGTTTGAAAACATGGGCAAAATTGGCAGTTTTAAGTCAAAATGATGTTCAAATATGGTCCACTTTGCACCAAAAAATATGTCAGAGATAAAGTTCTCTAAATTCAGAAAACTTAGTGTACACGAGTCTAGAACGATGATATAAATCCAACGGAATATCCAAAATTGGATTCCGGTGAGCCCATCACGAAATCGTCCATCAATTGGGATCGAAGGGCCTGCACAACGATGTTCCATTCAATGATCTCAGAATCGAACCAAACTTGGGTCAAAGAATCAGTGTAATGCTACGAATCCGATAGCATATGTTTTGATACGAAATGACAAGAACACACAAAGTAATAACACAAATTCAGAAAAGGTAGATACAGGATTTTTTGGCGGATACAAATTGATTCCGGCGTACATGCACGTCCAAATCAAGTCCCGCGAAAGCCCACACATCTGAGTTTACTGTACGCGCCTTTAGGTGCAATCCGTATGCGATAAAGTCACCTTGTTTGGTGAGACAGGCTCCGTACCAAATTTTTTGGGGTTTTAAAATAGTTTTGTTGTCATTTTCAACGCTGAATTAACAACAATATAAAACAAATTAAAATAAACTATTTAAAGAGACTAAAACTTGGTTATATTATCTAAAAGACTGTTCAAGTATATTTTTAGAACATTAACTAGATTGGGAAAAATTGAAAGGAAATACGGGTGTTTTGACTGAAATAAAACAGTTATGAAAATAAGTTTTTTGTCCACTTTGAGTCAAATTTTCTCTCTAACCAGGGCACAAAAAATTATTCTACTTGAAGGGGGTCGAAGAGGGTTAGGTTGTCTATGCATACGAAGAAACTGTTCGAGAAACGATATGAAGTAGAGAGAGAAAACAAACCCAAAATACAGGGTCGTGGACTACGCTGTAGCCTTGCCCGCGGCTGCTGTCGCACGGGTGGCAGGACGGGTCGCAGGGTCAGCGACTGTGTTGTTTGTGTGAGAGGATGAAGTTTGGGTTAGGGTTAGGGAATTCATTTAGGAATATATATGGAGAGATAGGGATCGGGGGTAGGGGAACGTGCTGTAGGGGGGTCGGCCTTGGTAGTTTAGGGCTTGGTTTGGGTTTTTATTATTTATTATTTATTATTTATTATTTCTTATATATATATATATATATATATATATATATATATATATATATATATATATATATATATATATATAAGATAATTTTTTTTGAAATAAGTATATTTGTACAGAAAATATATAATAGAAAAATTTGTAATATTTTATAATCTCAATTTACACTTAAAATATATTTTGTGAAATATTTTTAATTACTAGATATAATAAAAAAAATTTATCTGTTAATAAATCCAAGAATATTATTTTCCTAATTAACTAAATAAATTAACCAAAATTCCTATAAAATAGAAAAAATTAAAATTGAGGGGGTTTACAATGTGACATCCTACTCAAAATCTTAAAAGTTGCATTTAGTATTTACACCAACTTAAATGAAGAGTCGACCCCCTAATTAATACATTTGATTAGTACGTCTTACCCAAATATTTTATGAACTTATACATTTATATGTATGTCTCTTTTGATGAAGCCTTCTTAAATATGCTTTATAACAGCTGCATTATCCTCATAAAGGATTGTAAGCTTATTTGTGACTTCTAGAATCTCACAGCTCCCTTCGATGTACTAAACTTGTGACCTAGCCATACACATTCTTTGCTTGTTTCATAAAGTGCCAGGATTTTTGAATGATTTCTCTATGTTACCGCCACAGTTTGTTGACTGATCTCCATGAAAAAGTTGTATCACAGTAAAAATATATATATGTCACACCTTAGAACCTGAATACTGGCGAGCAAAGATGGACATAGGCCAACTATGCAATATGAAGTGCTATGGCACTCCGTATTGCGATTAAGATTGTTTGTCATATTAGATATCCTACCATACAAGCAATCTATGGTCTAAATTCTATCTTATATCCACAAGAAACAATAAGAAAATAAATAATAAGAATGATAAACATATGAAAGGCATGTAAGGCCAAACGATCAAAATACTAATATGATGGTTATGAAGTATATAATATAAAATAATGTAGACTAGAATACCTCCATATATAGGTTCCAATATGATTTTGAACTAGAGTGTAAGTCAAGTCTGGAAGATCTACATGGTCTGTCACTAGCAATCTGGAGAATAATCCAAGGTTGGTCAGAGCAACTATAACAAGTACCATAAAGTGTTACGACTTGCTCCAGAATAATCGGGTACGCGTATATTCTGCCTACGCCGCAACATCGACAATAGTGTGCTGCCTAAACCTCAATCATGAATCATATAATTATTCCATAAGTGTATCATCAAATTCACAAGTAATCTAATCAAAATCAAAATCACAAGTAATCTAATCTAACTCATTCACAGGAAATAAAATAAATAGACAAGTAATAAAGAAAAGGAAATAATAAATTCTACTAATATCATAAATCCATAAGTTTGAATATTCACTAGTCTATAAGTCATAGTACATGCCATGAAATAAAGTACTTCAGGAAAAAACTTGATCAAATACTAAAAGGAAATACTAAGATCTAAATAATCTACTCTACAAAGGTCTCATCTTGGACAAGGACTGGCTCATAAATCATTACATCTACTATATCCTCTAGTTGGCCATAAAAGGTGGGGGCATAATCGAACTCGCCTAAATGTTAATGTATACAGTCATTGTGCATCAATTTTTTATTAGATAGATTATTCTGCTGCACTCTATTTACCCCCCTCGAGAGTTGCCTTATGGTCCGACAATTGGTATCAGAGCAAGTTCTCTTGTTACCGGATTTACCTCCTTATAGATTTATAGCAATTTAGATCTATCCACACCAATAATGGTAAAGGCCATTACATAAATAGACCACCCCTGTTTGATGGTACTAACTACACGTACTAGAAGATACATATGAGCTTTTATCTGAAATCTCTTGATTTTGATCTATAGTCTTATGTAGTAGATGTATACAAGAAGCCACCTAGAATAGTCATAGATGGCAACCTTGAAGATAAGCCCCATGATAAGTACGTAAATACAGAAAAAATATATGATAGTCTTGATGCTAAAGCTATTAACGCTCTATTTTGTGCTATAGACAGAACTGAGTATAACAGAATCTCTACTTGTGGTAATTCATATGAAGTATGAAAACTTCTTGAGGTTACTTATAAAGGAACCTCGCAAGTAAAGGAATCAAAGATAAGTCGACTGATAAAAGAATACGAAGATTTTAAGATGAAGTAAAATGAGACGATCACTCAGATGATCACAAGATTTCTCGACATCGTTAACCCTCTATCCTCTTTTGGCAAGGAGTACAACAATCATGAGAAGATTCACAAAGCACTCAAAGGACTCACCAAGAATTAGAATTCCAAGGCCGCTGCAATCATTGAAGGAAATGATCTCACCATGATGACCCTCGGAATGCTCATGGGCAAGATAATGACTCACGAGATGGCTCTCAAGGAATTCAAAGATCCGAGACCAGAAGAAAAGATGATTGCACTCAAGGGACATGACAAGAAGGTCTCCAACTTTGACTCCGACGACAAAGAATCTCAGGATGAAGAAGTTGTCCAGATCACCGGGAACTTCAAGAAAATTCTAAAGTTTGAGAGGTCAAAAAAGAAGGAGTACAACGACAACAGGGATGAAGAACCTGTGTGTTACAACTATTAGAAGACAGGTCAAATAAAGAGAGACTGTCCGACAATAAAAAAGAGAATCGTTAAGATCGTTCATCTAGAAGAACATCATCAAAGAAGTATGCATATAGAAGTATCTGGCATAAGAGCGAAGCAAGCGAATCATAAGAATATAAAAAACCTTGAGACACGACAAACCTATGCTTCATGGCACTGACTGATCATAACATATAACAATTTCTACGATAATTTTACATTTGATGAATTAGGTAATGCTTTTAGTGACTTACTTGAAGAATTTAGAAATCTTAGAGATAAGTACAAGCATGCTAGAAAAGATATTTAATCATATGAAACTAAAATAGAAAGACTTACCTCTTTATAGAATAAAATAAATGATACTTCTACTTATAATAATTCAGATAAGATATCCAAACTCAAGCTTATTTTTCACGAGGCACTTGGCTGCAGTGACAAGAGCACTCAAGAGAATACTAAACTTAAGGAGAAACTCGAATCCGAGAAGAAGAAATATTCTATTGCTGCTCGTAGAATAGATGCTTTAACTGCTAAATACAATAAAGTTTATGCTATCTCTAAAAGATTATAGATTAGATTGGGAAAATAGGTTGAACAACCCACTACCCAGTCTAACACGAGATACATAGCTAAACAAATAACCATACACAACAAGATGTTTACAAGCAAGCCTAATATTACACATAATTATGCATGTAGAACACACCATAACACTTCACACTATCATGCACGTATAACACAACATACTACCTCATACAATTACATATTCTACTATAGATATCCACGAAACATAAAGTACTACTTTACATACTCATATCTATCATACTGCACCCAGTGTCAATAATACTGCTATATGTCACGACTGTGGTAAGAAAGAAGATATATCCAAATTTTGTAGAATTAGAAAATTTGTAGATATGAATGTATATATGCAAGGGTACCAAAGACTAATGCAGCTGGGCCCTCAAGAAAATAGGCACCAAGGGTTACATCTACAACTCATTTTATAGGTGGACCAACATTCTTATGCTAGAAGCAAGTGGATTCTCGATAGTGGTTGCTTATGACACATGACTGTTGATGCTAACTTATTTACACCGCTATCGATGAGAAAATAAGGATATGTCTTCTTCGGTAACTGTCACGTCCCAGTCCCAAAATATCGAGGGACTAGCCATGTGGCAATGGCCAGCAGTATAACTCCAATGGACAACCTAATTTAATGGACCCATTAGAGTGCACTTAAGCTGCAATACATAAAAATGGTGTACGAATACCTGTCACAGTTTATATATCTAATCTCATCCACAATAAGTAATGAAATCACAGAGAGACAAGTCCAGTCACAATAATATAAAATGATCTGTCCAATCAAAGCAATATAAATAATGTCACGGGAAACAACCCGTCATTAAAATGAAAAGAAAAATAAATCCAAGTACAATATCCAAAAGTCACTACAAGATCAAATATCCTAGAACACTAAGCATAAATAATGAATTGTAAGAATACAGTGTGCTCAAGTAAAGTCCTCCAGAACAACCTCGTCCTCTGCAACCTGTATGTCTCCAATAGTAGCACCTGCCCCGTAAACCTCGGGATAGCTCTCCTCGTCTACACCTGGGGACATAATTCGGATCCAGGTTCTCAGGGGACATAGCAAGGTACAATAAACACCAAAGCCAAATAAAATGCAGCAAGTAAATATAAACAGATCCTCAGGGCAAGCTATATAACCAGCTAAGTGAAATACAAATGAGAGCATCACTAGTACTCAGGCTGAGACCACTAAAGGCTCTGTGTCGGGGAGCCCATAGCAGCAAGTAGTATCATGACTCTAGTATATATGCCAAAGATCTAAGCCAGAGTCTAAGGCACCTCCAGTAGTATATATATAAATAATCAGCCTGTAGCCTGTGTGTCTCTCCTCACCCAATGTAATCTCATGTCTCATGTCCATGACGTCTCATATCTATAACACACAAGATCATGACCTCTAGCTAGTACAACGAGTCATAATAATATCCATGTAATATGCAAGTCTCATGTCACAAATTCTGTCAGCCTATACAGAATCACCATGAATATCTCAAGAAAGATTTTGTCACATAAAATAGTGTCAAGTATCCTACGGTATGGCGTACTTGGTAAAGCAAGCACATAAAAATATAGGATCGCGGAATCAACTCTCTAAGTGATATTGTATGACTCCGCATACGACGTCGACACCCGAATCTTGTTCAGACGCTAAGCAACATCTCACGGTTCTAGGTTGAACAGATACATCATAGAAGTATATACAATAAAAGAACACAAGAAAGTAATATAACAGGATCTCTACAGGTTTGATAAGGTACACTTGCCTGGGTTCTGAACTCCGTTAACTCTCCTGAAAAAGTAGAATCTGCATGTACACCTCCGGATGCTGAAACAAACATCACGAATATTTTTAGAATACTTGAAATAGCTAGGATTGACTACTTATAAGTCCAATTTGGACACAAGGACAAAATTGACAATTTTGGGTCAAAGTGGGGTCCATATGTGGCCCACTTCGCACCGTAAAACATGCCAAAGATAATGTTCTCTAAATTTATCAAACTTAGTGTCTACGAATGCAGAACGATGACACAAACCCAACGAAATATCCAAAACTGGATTCCGATGAGTCGATCACGAAATTGCCCATCATATGAAACTATGGGGCCCATGAAATAATATTTCATCAATGTCCTCAGAATCGAACCAAACTTAGGTCACAGGACCAACG
This sequence comes from Iris macrosiphon, assembly GCA_036927795.1. Lineage (NCBI taxonomy): Eukaryota > Viridiplantae > Streptophyta > Magnoliopsida > Asparagales > Iridaceae > Iris > Iris macrosiphon. The sequence continues at coordinate 113,453,280 of JAYESA010000011.1, forward strand.
TAACACTGCGAATCCGATGGCGCAAGTTTTGATGCGAAATGACAAGTACACACGAAGTTATGGCGAGTGTCAGAACAGGTCGATACGGGGCTTTTCGGCGGATACGCGTTGATTCCGGTGTGCACACACATCCAAATCAAGTTTTGCGAAAGCCCACACATCCGCGTTTAAGTTACGCATCTTTAGGTGCAACTTGCGTACAATAAAGTTGCCTCATTTGGCAGGACGCACCCCGTATCGCGAGATTTTGGGTATTTTAAAAATAAGTTTTTGGTCATTTTGGAACAAGAATAATTAACCGTTATAGCAAACTAATAAAAACTAAAAGAATAGTAAAAATTTTGGTTATATTGTGAAGAAGTCCCTTTAATTATATTTTAAAAATAATTAATGAGATGGTAGAAAATTGGGCATGAACATGGGGGGTTGGATCAAAATTCTAGACTGTTTTCGAACAGTTTTTTGGCCAACTTTGGTCTATTTTTCGATCAAACCGGGGTGCCTAAATTCGTTCCACTTGAAGAAAATCATAGAGGGTTAGGTTGTGAACATACCAGCGAAGACGAAACGTAAATCGGACGAGCGAGGAGGGCAGAGGCTGCGCGCGAAGGAGTGGCCGCAGCTATTGTGTGTGTGCGCGGGGGGGGGGGGGGTGGAAGGCGGCGTGCTCCGGCGCGGGGCGCGGCGGTGCGGGCGGCGGTCGAAGGTCGGCCGGAGGCGGCGGTGATGGTAGAGGGTGGTGTTGGCGTGGGATTAGGTTAGGGTTTGAGTTATGTAGTATATATAGGTATATATATATAGGATAAAAAGGGGGGGGGGGTTTCTCCTGTACGCGGGTTGGGGGGGAGTTAGTTTAGAGTTAGGATTAGGTTTTGGGTTTTGGGTTTGGGTAGGGTTAAGGTTAATGGGTTTTGGGTTTGGGTTTAATTTCTATTTTCTTTTTCTTTTCTTTTATTTCTTTTATTTATTCAATAATTAAATGCAGAAAATTCCCAAAAATAGTTAGGCACTTGGAAAAATTCTAGAAAATTTATATTTCCTCCAATAAATAATCTACAACTAATTTATATTAATTAAACAATGTATATACTAAATATTAATGGATATTAAAATAATTAAATAAATCCATAAATTCTATTTTCATATAATATTATATTGGGAGCATGCAGGGGGTTCGAATAACGCAACTCGAATGTCATGTGCGTAATAGGACCAGTTAGGCTTATATCATAGATTTAGGTGGAAGCAATTGGTTGGGGTGGTGTGTTAAAATTGTACGCCACGACAAAAGGGTTAATTAAATCATCATTTTCTCGTAATTGTGTCATGAAAGTTGTGGGACTAAAACGAGTCAAAGGATTGCGAATTTGTGAGGGACAGTCATGACAGGAGCCTAATTTGACTCGTCTAAGTCGAGCATGCTAGATTGGTTGGAAGTGAAAGGCTAATGTTGCACTCAAGATCTTAAAACTATGGGGGTTGATTTCCAAAGTTCAATTAAAATAAAAAATAATTAATAATTACCGAACTAACCCTATAAAAAAATCAGGGTGCTCTCAATCTACCCACCTTAAAAGAATTGTGTCCTCACAATTAAGAAAAATGAAACATAACTGGTCAGGAAAGGTTTCCTCCAGAAGAGATGACACGGGCGCATGACATTTGTTAAAGCACGACACAAAGGATAAAGGACCATGGAAAAAGAAAAAATTGAGAGGAAGGGTGAGGGTTTTGTTCAAGTAGAACACGTAGGAAAACAATAAAAACTTCTCCTAGGCAATAAGAGATGAGTAACTCAAGAGTAAATGAGTCTGATTAGAGTGAGGATCAACAACAACTTCTGAAAACTTGGGTACCACTTACATATTACTACTCTAGTCCAACAAGTTGATGCTAACATAATACTAGGTATAGGCTAAGGAATGGAACTAACATGCACATGCTAAAGTACTACCAGGAATATTTTTTACTATAACAGTCTATGATAAAACTAAATCTTACCCATATTCGCTACTTCTCGAGTCCATGCCTCCTCCACTGTCATTGCAAAAGCCTGTCCACATCCCTGTGGTGGTGCCCTCTACTGTTGCTGGGCCTGCTGGAAGAGTGCTTCCTGTGGTGCAAAGGGTGGCCTCGGCTGATATCCTCCCAGTGTTGGTGGTCTGAATCCTCTATCTTTCGCCTGTGATGCTCCTGGTGCTGGATAAGCTGGTCGATATGGCTGCTGGATTGACTTCGGTACTGGTAAAGCTAGTCGGTGAACCATTGGTGTTCCTCCCCGGTGCTTAGGGCAATCCCTGGCTGAATGCTGACTGAATCTGCAAGCTAAACATAATCCTAATTTGCGTCTGCACTCTCTCTCAATATGGCCTACCTTGCCACAGTAGTGACAAGTAGGAAGGGATTGGGCTCGTGATGCTGCTTTCTGGGGTAGATTCATCTGGGGTCGCTTTACAGGCTCTCCGTGTGGTGCTTTAGCTGGTACTAATACGTACGGTCTTTTCTGGCTGGACTTCCTCCTGTGGATGCGTTCCATGTGTCGAGCTGCTACAAGGACGTCCGTATAAGAAGTAGGTACAACTGCACAAATCTGTCTCTGTAGTTCAAAGCTCAGTCTGTCAAAGAATTTCTCCGCCTTCTCTTCTTTTTTCGGGATCAGTGTAGGGTCGAACAGTTGAATCAAGCATGATGCAAGTAAAAAAATTTATTCGAGTCCGATATAGAGGTCAAGAACGTGTCAACATGTGGATGAGATCCTATAAATTTATTTTTATCCTAATTGCAGGCTTGCTCGGTTCCTTAGTTGAAACTAAAGCAATATATTTGTAGACCTGCATGGGCCACCACAAAATCTATGTCACGCCCCAGTCCAAAAATATCGAGGGACTAGCCACGTGTCAATGGCCAGTAGCACAACTCCAATGGGCAACCCAATTTAATAGACCCGTTAGAGTGCACTTAAGCTGTAGTACATAAAAATGGTCTACGAATACCTGTCACAGTTTATATATATAATTTTATCCACAATAAGTAAAAAAATCACAAAGAGACAAGTCCAGTCACAATAATATAAAATGATCTGTCCAATCAAAGGAATATAAATAATGTCACGGGGAACAACCCTTCATCAAAATAAAAAGAAAAATAAATCCAAGTACAATATCCAAAAGTCACTACAAGATCAAATATCCGAGAACACCAAGCATAAATAATGAATGGTAAGAATACTGTGTGCTCAAGAGAAGTCCTCCGGAACAACCTCGTCCTCTACATCCTGTACGTCTCCAATAGTAGCACCTGCCCTATAAATCTTGGGATAGCTCTCCTCGTCTACACCTGGGGACATAATCCGGATCCAGGTCCTCAGGGGACATAGCAAGGTACAATAAATACTCAAGCTAAATGAAATACAACAAGTAAATATAAACAGATCCTCAGGGCAAGCCATGTGACCAACTAAGTAAAATGCAAATGAGAGCATCACTAGTACTCAGGCTAAGACCACAACAGGCTCTGTGTCGGGGAGCCCATAGCATCAAGTAGTATCACGACTCCAGTATATGTGCCAAAGATCTGAGCCAGAGTCTAAGGCACCTCCAGTAGTATATATATAAATAATCAGCATGTAGCCTGTGTATCTCTTCCCACCCAATGTAATCTCATGTCTCATGTCTATGACGTCTCATGTCCATAATACACAAGATCATGACCTCTATCTAGTACAAAAAGTCATAATAATATCCATGTAATATGCAAGTCTCATGTCACGAATCCTGTAAGCCTATACAGAATCACCATGAATATCTCAGGAAAGATTTTGTCACATAAAATAGTGTCAAGTGTCCTACGGTATGGCGTACTTGGTAAAGCAAGTATATAAAAATATAGGATCGCGGAATCAACTTTTTAAGTGATGTTGTACGACTCCGTGTACGGCGTCGACACCCAAATCTTGTTCGAACGCTAAGCAACGTCTCACGGTCCTAGGTTGAACAGATACATCATAGAAGTATATACAATAAAAGAACACAAGTAAGTAATATAATAGGATCTCTGCAGGTTTGGCAAGGTACACTTGCTTGGGTTCTGAACTCCGTCAACTGCTCCTAGGAAAGTAGAATCTGCACGTACACCTCCGAATGCTGAAACAAACATCAAATATTTTCAGAATACTTGAAATAGCTAGGATTGACTACCCATAAGTCCAATTTGGACACAGGAGGAAAATTAAAAGTTTTGGGTCAAAGTGGGGTCCACATGTGGCCCACTTCGCACCGTAAAACGTGCCGAAGATAAAGTTCTCCAATTCATCAAACGTAGTGTCTATAAATTCATAAGGGTGGCACAAACCCAACAGAATGTCCAAAACTGGATTCTGATGAGCCGATCATGAAATTGCCCGTCATGTGGAACCGTGGGGCCCACGGAACGATGTTTCGTCAACTTTCTCAGAATCGAACCAAACTTGGGTCACAGGACTAGCATAACACTGCGAATCCTATGGCGCAAGTTTCGTTATGAAATGATAAGTACACACGACGTTATGACGAGTGTTAGAACATGTCGATACGGGACTTTTTGGCAGAAATACATTAATTTCGGTGTGCACGCACATCCAAATCAAGTTCCGGGAAAGCCCACATGTCCGCGTTTAAGTTAGGTACCTTTAGGTGCAACTTGCGTACAATGAATTTTCCTCGTTTAGCCGGACGCACCCCGTATCGCGAGATTTTGGGTATTTTAAAAATAAGTTTTTAGTCGTTTTGGAACAAGAATAATTAACCATTATAGCAAACTAATGAAAAGTAAAAGAATAGTAAAAATCTTGGTTATATTGTGAAGAAGTCCATTTAATTATATTTTAAAAATAAATAATAAGATGGTAGAAAATTGGGCATGAACATGGGGGGTTGGATCAAAATTCTAGACTATTTCCGAACAGTTTTTCGGCCAACTTTCGGTCTATTTTTCGATCAAACCGGGGTGCCTAAATTCGTTCCACTTGAAGGAAATCCTAGAGGGTTAGGTTGTGAACATACCAGCGAAGACGGAACTTAAATCGGACGAGCGAGGAGGGCAGAGGCTGCACACGAAGGAGTGGCTGCAGCTATTGTGTGTGTTCATGTGGGGGGGTGGACGGCGGCGTGCTCCGGCATGGGGCGCGGCGGTGCGGGCGGCGGTCGAAGGTCGGCCGGAGGCGGCGGTGATGGTAGAGGGTGGTGTTGGCGTGGGATTAGGTTAGGGTTTGAGTTATGTAGTATATATAGGTATATATATATAGGATAAAAGAGGGGTTCTCCTGTACGCGGGTTGGGGGGGGAGTTAGTTTAGAGTTAGGATTAGGTTTTGGGTTTGGGTAGGGTTAAGGTACACTTGCTTGGGTTCTGAACTCCGTCAACTACTCCTGGGAAAGTAGAATCTGCACGTACACCTCCGGATGCTGAAACAAACATCACCAATGTTTTTAGAATACTTGAAATAGCTAGGATTGACTACCCATAAGTCCAATTTGGACACAGGAGAAAAATTAAAAGTTTTGGATCAAATCGGGGTCCAAATGTGGCCCACTTCGCACCGTAAAACGTGCCGAAGACAAAGTTCTCCAAATTTATCAAACGTAGTGTCTACAAATCCATAACGATGGCACAAACCCAACAGAATATCCAGAACTGGATTTCGATGAGCCGATCACGAAATTGCCCGTCATGTGGAACCGTGGGACCCACTGTCGCGCCCCAGATCCCGTAGGGCCGATCGTCCTCGCTTGGTCCCTACGGTACCCTTCGTCCTCGCTTGGGCGCGATGCCGTGCAAGCCTAAGTTGCGCTTGCACCAGGCAATGTACCTGCACAAGACACAAGAGGGACGAAGATATATATATATAGCCACAGAGTAAATGCCGAGAATCAGAGTTGAACACATTTGATAGCACACAAAATACTTTCTTTCATTGAATACTTGAAGATTTGATTACAAGAGCTTGCTTGGCTGAGTTACAAAATATGCCTTAGAAGACTTACAACTCTTTTCATATTTTCCAAAATTACCCACAATACCCATTACATAATGTCCTTGTAGTAGGACCAAAATAGCAGAACATCTAGCAGAAGAGGAAGTAGCCCACTGGAGAGGTAAGCAGCGGAAGAAGCAGCACGAACACAGTCCTAAGGAAGGGTGCGCACACTCAGATTCAGATTCAGGAAGCTTGCCAAACTCTCGCTTCCAGCACCTGAATATTTGCCCACAAATGTGGGTCAGTACTGCCACATGTACTGGTGAGCGACCGTGGCCAAACTCACCTAAGAAATCCACACTAAGTAAACAGATGAAGCTAGCATTATTAGGTGATCTTTCTCGTTGTGTAGTTTCTTTTTAGCAATTCATATAAGGAAACATAGACGATATAGCATATTCATATGATAGTTCTTACCCACAGCCGAGCGGTTATCCCTGCAGCAGACACACAAGTTAGGCACAATTTGCATATATGCATAAACTTATGTATCAATCTTCTTCTGGTGTCACAAATGATAGGTATGCAAGAAGGTAAAACTAGCATGCGTCCTATCTTTATGACGGTCCATGAGTTTCCCCATTAATGGACAATAACACCCCCCAAGATCCCCGAAGGATCGGACGTTAGGGTGTCCCCACAATCCCTTCCGGACCGACCGATTCCCAGTACCCCAGGAACCGATCGAGAGACTATTACCTTGTGCACAAGTTGTCCGAGACCCATGCATGGCAAGCACACATTATAAACCAACTCTTAGGATGCATAACATAGCAAGCATATAACCATCTAATAGCCACACCCCCCAAGATCCCCGAAGGACCGGACGTTAGGGCGGACTACTAGATCCGTCTTCTTCTTCTTTTACACTTGACACAAACACTAACCATGAATGCTCAATGCATGATATAGTGATGCAATAAGTAAGAGGCAACATTCGATTGAAGTAAAGCAGAAACTTTTATGTACATTCGCATGCAGTTCCATCTTTTAACTTATCTTTTTAGTGAGGCAACATTTAGTGAACTAGTGATTCTTTTTATTTAGCATGTGAATTGAAAGATTCATCAAAGGGCCTAAGCCACTCACCGAATCAATCGAACGAGAGGATGGGGAAACCTAAGCGACGTTCACTCTTTGGTTATGCGTCCTGAAAATGCAACAATACTTTGTTAGCATACTTCAATCTCTTTCCCTTACGATTCGAAATAAAAGCGCAAGCGAGAAAGTGAAATCATGAAAACCAAGTCATCGAAAGCAACTCAAAACACAAAGCAACACAAAACCAAGAAGCAAAGCAACCAACAAAACTCTTGGACTTATTTCAATAGAAGCCGCTCGATTAATTCGAAGGGTTCATTGCACTTCGTCCGTGTTGATTTGGCGGTAAGGTTTCCCCGAGACTCGATTCTCAACCGAGTCGAAGCAGCGTAGTGTTTCTTAAGTAACCGTTTGGAGCGGGGCGTTACATACTACCCCACTGAGAAAAAGTTCCGTCCCGAAACTTAAGAAGTCAAAGAGGCGATATGCGATGCACCAAGAGATCAAAGGAATCAGACTCACCAACATCGTGTCCACTCTCATCACGCTCTAAATTCAACTGATAAACTCTTGGCCTTCGTAACTGATCAGTTGGATCACGAGCATGACCCGATGCATCATCCCCTTGGTTCTCAGAGTCTCTCCTCTTCGGGCAATTTTGCTTTTCATGGCCAGCTTGTCCACACTTAAAACACAGCTTGTGGAGGGCATAACAAGTCTCTTTTATATGACCGGGACGGCCACAGTAGCTGCACACTTTCCCGCGGTTCTCACCTGCATCAGCCGGTTTCTCTGTGTCAGTCTTCCTCTCACCGTTGTGGTATCGTTTAGCAGGAGGGTTCCGAGGAGCGGGTGCCTTCTCCGGAGCACTTTGTGGAGTGAAGTGCTTATTCTGTATTGCTGCTTCAAAGGCTTGTATGTAGGTCTTGCACTCCCGATTCATAACATCTTTTCTTAGGTTATCGTTTAAGCCTTTTATGAACCGATGTGTGCGGGCTCCCTCATCAGGGATCATCGAGCTAGCAAACTTAGCAAGCTTGGAAAATTCTGACTCATAGTCTTCGACGGACATGTTCCCTTGCTTGAGTTCGGTAAACTCGTCTTCCTTTCTCTGCCTGACCGCTGGCGGGAGATAATGTGCAAGGAATGCTTCCTTGAACATTCCCCAGGTGATCCTACCATCATGATGCTTGGTGGCTAGATCTACTTTCTTCACTTCCCACCAGTCGTGTGCACGTAACCGCAGCTGCATATCGGCACACGCCACCCTCTTGTTCGCAGGTACAGAAGCAAAGCTAAACAAGCTCTCCATCTTTGCGATCCAGTCCATCACCCTATCCAGCGTGGTCCTTCCTTCGAACTCCTGAGGGTTCAACTTCAGAAACTCAACACCTTTAAAGGTAGACTTTTCGGCCGCACGAGGAGGCTCGTTAGTCTCTGCTACTCCTGCAACAGGAGGTATGGTCGGGGCAGTCATTGGTGTTGCAGCGGTTCCCGATGCACCACTCTGTGCTACAAGTGATATCACAATCTGAGCCAGGGACTCAATCTGCTGCTGTTGCGCTAAGGCTCTAGCATCTGCTCATTGCTGCTGAGCCTCAACTCATTCTTGTTGAGCAGCGTGACGATCATTCTGATTCTGAAACATTACAATCAGCCTATCGATTTGATCATCGCTCACGCTCGTTGCGCGCGATGTCTCAGGGTTACCAGCACCTATTTTTGTCATCTTTGCTGCAAAAGAGAGTAGCTTTCGTTAGTCTCATAACATATTATGGACTCATTGCATGGGACATTGGGTTTTCATACTCTTAGGGACCTTTCATACTCTCGATTTAATTCTTATAGATTTGAAATCTATTTTCGAAATTCGGGACTTTTGAAACCGTTTGAAAACTTATATCATTTTCGAAAATGATATTTGAAGAGGCCAAGGACGTAAAGCCATGCTCTGATACCACCTGTCGTGTCCCAGATCCCGTAGGGCCGATCGTCCTCGTTTGGTCCCTACGGAACCCTTCGTCCTCGCTTGGGCGCGATGCCGTGCAAGCCTAAGTTGCGCTTGCACCAGGCAATGTACCTGCACAAGACACAAGAGGGACGAAGATATATATATATATAGCCACAGAGTAAATGCCGAGAATCAGAGTTGAACACATTTGATAGCACACAAAATACTTTCTTTCATTGAATACTTGAAGATTTGATTACAAGAGCTTGCTTGGCTGAGTTACAAAATATGCCTTAGAAGGCTTACAACTCTTTTTACATTTCCCAAAATTAGCCATAACGCCCATTACATAATGTCCTTGTAGTAGGACCAAAATAGCAGAACATCTAGCAGAAGAGGAAGTAGCCCACTGGAGAGGTAAGCAGCGGAAGAAGCAGCACGAACACAGTCCTAAGGAAGGGTGCGCACACTCTGATTCAGATTCAGGAAGCTTGCCAAACTCTCGCTTCCAGCACCTAAATATTTGCCCACAAATTTGGGTCAGTACTGCCACATGTACTGGTGAGCGACCGTGGCCAAACTCACCTAAGAAATCTACACTAAGTAAACAGATGAAGCTAGCATTATTAGGTGATCTTTCTCGTTGTGTAGTTTCTTTTTAGCAATTCATATAAGGAAACATAGAAGATATAGCATATTCATATGATAGTTCTTACCCACAGCCGAGCGGTTATCCCTGCAGCAGACACACAAGTTAGGCACAATTTGCATATATGCATAAACTTATGTATCAATCTTCTTCTGGTGTCACAAATGATAGGTATGCAAGAAGGTAAACCTAGCATGCGCCCTATCTATATGACGGTCCATGAGTTTCCCCATTAATGGACAACAACACCCCCTAAGATCCCCGAAGGACCAGACGTTAGGGTGTCCCCACAATCCCTTCCGGACCAACCGATTCCCAGTGCCCCAGGAACCGATCGAGAGACTATTACCTTGTGCACAAGTTGTCCGAGACCCATGCATGGCAAGCACACATTATAAACCAACTCTTAGGATGCATAACATAGCAAGCATATAACCATCTAATAGCCACACCCCCCAAGATCCCCGAAGGACCGGACGTTAGGGCAGACTACTAGATCCGTCTTCTTCTTCTTTTACACTTGATACAAACACTAACCATGAATGCTCAATGCATGATATAGTGATGCAACAAGTAAGAGGCAACATTCGATTGAAGTAAAGCAGAAACTTCTATGTACATTCGTATGCAGTTCCATCTTTTAACTTATCTTTTTAGTGAGGCAACATTTAGTGAACTAGAGATTCTTTTCATTTTGCATGTGAACTGAAAGATTCATCGAAGGGCCTAAGCCACTCACCGAATCAATCGAACGAGAGGATGGGGAAGCCTAAGCGACGTTCACTCTTTGGTTATGCGTCCTGAAAATGCAACAATACTTGGTTAGCATACTTCAATCTCTTTCCCTTACAATTCGAAATGAAAGCGCAAGCGAGAAAGCGAAATCATGAAAACCAAGTCATCAAAAGCAACTCAAAACACAAAGCAACACAAAACCAAGAAGCAAAGCAACCAACAAAACTCTTGGACTTATTTCAATAGAAGCCGCTCGATTAATTCGAAGGGTTCATTGCACTTCGTCCGTGTTGATCTGGCGGTAAGGTTTCCCCGAGACTCGATTCTCAACCGAGTCGAAACAGCGTAGTGTTTCTTAAGTAACCGTTCGGAGCGGGGCGTTATGACGAGTGTTTCGTCAACTTTCTCAGAATCGAACCAAACTTGGGTCACAGGACAAGCGTAACACTGCAAATCCTATGGCGCAAGTTTCATTGTGAAACAATAAGTACACACGACGTTATGACGAGTGTCATAACATGTCGATACGGGACTTTTCGGCGGAAATACGTTGATTTCGGTGTGCACGTACATCCAAATTAAGTTCCGAGAAAGCCCACATGTCCGCATTTATGTTACGCGTCTTTTGGTGTAACTCGCACATGACAAAGTCATCTCGTTTGGTGGGACGCACCTCGTATTGCAAGATTTTGGATGTTTTAGAAACAAGTTTTTGGTCGTTTTGGAATAAGAATAATTTAACCATTATAGCAAACTAAGAAAAACTAAAAGAATAGTAAAATTTTTTGGTTATATTGTGAAGAAGTCTCTTCAATAATATTTTAAAAATAATTAACGAGATGGTAGAAAATTGGGCATGAACATGGGGGTTGGAGCAAAATTCTGGACTATTTTCGAACAGTTTTTCGGCCAACTTTCGGTCAATTTTTCGATCAAACCGGGGTGCATAAATTTGTTCCACTTGAAAGAAATCATAGAGGGTTAGGTTGTGAACATACCAGCGAAGACGGGACACAAATTAGACGAGCAAGGAGAGCGAAGGCTGCGCGCGAAGGAGAGGCCGCAGCTGCTGTGTGTGCGCATGGGGGGGGGGGACGGGACGTGCTCCGACGCGGGGCACGGTAGTGCGGGCGGCGGTCGGAGGTCGGCCGGAGGCGACGGTAATGGTAGAGGGTGGTGTTGGCGTAGGATTAAGTTAGGGTTTGAATTATGTAGTATATATATATATATATATATATATATATATATATATATATATATATATATATATAGGATAGAGAGGGGGGGGTTTCTCCTGTACGCAGTTTGGGGGGAGTTAGTTTAGAGTTAGGATTAGGTTTTGGGTTTTGGGTTTGGGTAGGGTTAAGGTTAATGGGTTTTTGGTTTGGGTTTAATTTCTATTTTTTTTATTTTTTTATTCAATAATTAAATACAAAAAATTCCTAAAAATAGTTAGGCACTTGAAAAAATTCTAGAAAATTTATATTTCCTCCAATAAATAATCTATAACAAATTTATATTAATTAAACAATGTATTTACTTAATATTAATGGATATTAAAATAATTAAATAAATCCATAAATTTTAATTTCTATATAATATTATATTGGGAGCATGCAGGGGGTTCAAATAATGTAACTCGAATGTCATGTGCGTAATAGGACCAGTTAGGCTCATATCATGAATTTAGTTGGAAGCAATGGGTTGGGGTGGCATGTTAAAATTGTACGTCACGACAAAAGAGTTAATTAAATTATCGTTTTCTCATAATTGTGTCGCGAAAGTTGTGCGACCAAAACGAGTCATAGGATTGCAAATTTGTGAGGGACAGTTATGGAAGGAGCCTAATTTGACCCGTCTAAGTCGAGCATGCTAGGTTGGTTGGTAGGGAAAGGCTAGTGTTGCACTCAATATCTTAAAACCATGGGGGTTGGTTTCCAAAGTTCAATTAAATTATCGAATAAATATTAAAATAAAAAAATTAATAATTATCGAACTAACCCTATGTAAAAATCAGGCTGCTCACAGTAACAACCTCAAATAATATATCATTGGTAATGGTAATATAATATTTCTACCTATCCTGTTATTAAAGATGTTTGTCTAGTAATAGAATTAAAACATAACCTACTCAACATCAGTCATTTAGCTGACCATGGTTATGGTATTAACTTCGTGAAAGGCAAATGCTCTATTTATGAAAGATCCACATGTAATATTATTTTTGAACATATAAGGGAAGGTAATAAATAAATAAAATATATATATATATATATATATATATATATATATTCTATCTTTCAAAGGACACTAACAATGTAGGTAGATGTCTATACGCCAACAAAGATGATAGCTGGCTATGGCATATGCATCTAGGACAAGCAAATATAGATACTATTGCAAGACTATCCACAAAGAAGCTGGTAAGAGGCTTACCAGAGATTACTTTCAAGAAGGATATGGTATATGCTAAGTGTGAAAAGAATGAAGCTACAAAACATAAATAGTTCCGTAAAACCCATAACATAGTAATTTATTATCATGAGAGACACGATAACTGAGGACAGGACACGTACGCACCCTAGCTACGTGCACACGCGACTCTGTAGTCGACCAACCGTGATCTTGCGACAGTACCTAAGAGCAGCGTCGTAGTTGTATATGTATTGCTTAGTGTCTGATGACAGAATTTGCTATATTATATTGTGTGTTTAGGGTCATTGGACCAAACATGAGACACTATAGGAGCAGGCTATTAGCATTCACAGCTTGAGGACCCAGGCAAGATACCTTGCCCTATTTACTGTCTAATTTAAATTATGCTTATGTTGTATGATATCTTGTTGCTTTATTTCATATGACTGTGCGCGTCCGAGATTGACTCGAGTGCAGTCTACGGATGGGTCGATGATTAGTGTACTTGACCTAGTCATTTGTAGACTCACCCCGTTGGGAGGATACTTTGATATCTTCCGTGACCTGACACTCTTACACGTTTTACTGTGACAAATTCATATTGGGATGCGGGTTCGCGTACTCGACTAGCTATCGGTGCGTGTGACATATATCACGGTTAAGTACGTAATTCAGGACTGTATGATTTGTAGAGACTTGGCATATAGATACGTGGTATGCACATCGAGTATTCGACTTGTGTATCTACATTGGGCGGGGAGGACACTAGTAGGCGTATGGGATACACACATTGGAATCCGTAGTATCCAGAGGAACCACGGATCCAATGACACCCTTTACACTGCTGCCACGTTCTTCAGAGCGATATGGACGATATATTATACTGCTGCCACGTTCTTCGGTGCTGCCACGTTCTTCGGAGCGATATGGACGATATACTGCACTGCTGCCACGCTCTTCGGGATATTGGACGTTATGCCTATGCCTACCCATACGTACCAAAGTTGTCCTCATATTGCATTCACTTAGATGGTAAGCACACCTTTATTGTATTTATTTTATTCAGTATTTATATATGGCATGCTTCTATGTATCTTGTTATGTCCCTCTGAGGACCTGGTACCTTTCCAGATTTGGACGAGGCATATTATCCCACAGTGTACGGACCAGGACAGGAGACGAGGTACGCTACCGAGGAGGAGCTAGAGGTGCTACCGTTAGAGTTTCCATAATCAGTTGGTAGGCCTTCTGCCTAGGATTTGGGAGCATCATTATCTAGTCAGCCGATGCCCTAGTCCCTACTCTTTTTATCTATCATTCAGTACTTTTATTTTTTGTCATAGTAGTGGATTTGTCCCCACCAGACATTCTTGGTTGTACTATGATATTTTGAGACTGGCGTTTATCTTCCAGCATTTATTATTAGTACATTCTTGCTGTTTATATTATGGATGATATTAGATTACCTGTTGTTGATTGATATTGGACATGTTATTATTTTAGCATAGCGTAGCACTATTCGTTAGGATCCATTAAATTGGGATATCCTCGGAGACATGACAGCTGGCTATTGCCACGTGGTCTGGTTCCATGTATTTTGGGACTGGGGCGCGACATGGTTTTAGTGGTGGCCAATGCAGGTCTTCTTATTCGCTTGTGGTATGGTAACATGCCCAGCGAGCCTGTAATATGATAGAAATTACTATGTCTCATTCACTTTGATTACGTCCTTGAACTTTCTTCGTATTACTTTTAAATATCTGCATCCTATTTTCCTGATTCTGTACTCTTTTAATGAAGTTCTATCTCTTGCAGCAAGATGAACTTGCACAGTGGACAAGGAGCACTCAGTGCCGTGGTGCCAGCCGACACCACCCAAAGAGAGGAGGTACCCCAAGGACTACCTGGAGGGCAACCACCATTATAGGCCCCGCTGATACATTAGCGCGAGACCTCTCAGGGTGATCCTACACAGTAGCACGAGGGACATACTTCCCAGATGATACCCACACAACATTTTTAGGGCCAGACTTCAGGGGCTACGCCAATGCCACAGACCAAGAGGCCGACATCTGAGGAGACACCTACCGCACAGCCAGAGGTTCCATTGCCACCACCTCCACCCTATCCATCCCAGATGCCACAATCAGATGGACAGCCACAGATGCTTCAGTTCTTCCAGACTATGATGCAGGCAAAGTGGCATCAGAGCGAGACATTGAGACAGAGTTTGATGGCAGTACTGGAGAGGACACCTGTCACAGTACCAGTACCGATACATCCACCAGCTTAGACAGGAGGCACTGTACGATGGTTCTGACAGATGGAACCAGATACTTTTTCGGGCAACGAGACTGTAGAACAGATCTCCGATTGGGTCGCCAACATGGAGATGCTACTAGAGGCTTCACAACTGCATCCAGACCTCTGGATGACCGCAGTGAGGGCCCAACTAAAAGGCAACGCCCATCACTGGTGGGATTCTATCGAGAGCAGTGTAGGCAAGAACCAGACTTGGGAATAGTTCTTAGAATACTTCAATACAAATTATTTCCCAGCTACAGTCAGAAATGCCCTATACTCCCAGTTCCTACACCTAGAACAAGAAAATATGACTGTTGACGCATACGACGCGGAGTTTAGCCGCCTTAGCAGATTTGGTACCGTCCTGATACCCAATGATCTAGAAAAGGCCCAAAGATTCCATCACGGCCTCACTTTTGAGCTATAGAGGTATACCACCACACAGGCAAGGATTTCTTATGAGGATGTTCTTTCAGAGGAGAGGATCCAGGAGGCCATCGGCAGAGGAGCTAGACGTTCCAGCACAATCACACCAGCCAGATCCCAGCTCGGAGCAGAAGGACCGATCCGATGCCCCGGAGCACAGATACAGCAGAGGACAACACCATACCACCAAAAAAAGCTCCGACTTGCTACTATTGTGGTAAGAAAGGACATTATGAGAAGGAGTGCAGAAAGAGACTGAGGACATGCCTGATTTGTGGATCGAGCCAGCACCAAGTTCGAGACTGCCCACAACGCAGAGAGGCAGCCCCGTAGACCGGACAAAGGCCAGCAGCACCAGTTCCGAGGATACTATCCCCGCCAAGGAGGTCAACGTCCACCAGCACCCAGAGGATTTCAGAGAGGACCACCCTTGGCCCCACAGGAAGCATAATTTGATCGAGCTCGACAGCAGACCGGAGGACAGAAGCACAGACAGGCCTTTACACTAGCAGCTACTGAGGAGGAAACGGAAGGAAAAGTAATCACAGGTACCATTTTAGTTGCATCATTACCTGCAACTGCATTATTTGATTCTGGTGCTACGCTATCTTTTATATCTAGTAGATTTGTAGCAATGTATAGAGTAGCTACTTCCCCCTTACCTAAGAGTTGGAAGATTCTTACCGGAGGAGGTATCGTGCTGGTTACCAACACTATAAGAACGTGTTCGGTAGTTGTATGTGGTAGAGAGATGAGAGCGCGATTCTTGGTATTACCCATGCCATACTTTGATGTTGTGCTAGGCCTGGACTGGTTAAGCCAATATAATGTCGTACTGAATTGTCGGAAGGGTAGCGTCACTTTTAGACCGCCAGATCAACCAGAATTCGAGTACATATGAGGGACCATCTGTCACGACCCGCACCCAGTTTAGGGGCACGAGTGCGTGGGTACGTCCAGCCTACACCGCAGTATCGGCGGTAGAACGCTGTCTAGGTCATGTAACTATCTAATCAAACTCACGAGAATACCCAACTCCATAAGGAGACGTGGATATCATAAAATAATGCTAGAAATACTCAATCACATAAACTAAAGAACGATGAGATATCAAGGCAAGCAAGAAATACAAGACAAGTCTAACGACAAAATAATCATACCTGCAATCATTAACTTCCAATCCCCAAGTGTGTCAGAAACCAGTCTACTAAGGTCACAGTCTGGAAAAATATTTTCTAATCAGGAAGGAGCAAAGTACATCTCTAAATAGCAGTTCTATATTAATGATATAAACTATGTAGCAGTTCTAGATGGAAATATACGAGAAGCATGTATAGGTACGAGAAATAAAAGAAATACTGGAAATGCTGTAAGTAAATGTAGGAGAAGAAACAATATGTCCAAGAGCAAGAACCTATGACTAAGTGTATGAGTACTAGCTTTAACATGTGATCGGCTTAGGAACTTGATCAGGCTGGTTACATGTGATTAGCTATGATTCTTGTAAGGTCAGGCTAACCGTTGGTTAGCTATGATGTATGTAGAGGTCAGGCTAATCACACGTAATAGCTATGAAGCATGTAAATGGTCAGGCCGCACCCGACGTGAGATGTGGGGTGAGCTATGATGCATGTAAAGTTGGGTATGATCACATATCTACACTAAAATACTCCCCACCCCCGACTGGTATAGTAGATCCAATCATGGTACGCTATGGCACGGGATTCCCTAGGGAGGTAGCAAATCTCCCCGGGTCTCAGTGTCTGTACATGCACAAGATAACAAGGAAACAAGTCTTGTACAAGCTACACCATGAATAAGGAATAACATCTTATGACGAGATCCGTGTATACCAATCCGTGTAACCAACGTGTCAAGAGCATGTATATCTACACTAGATACAGTGAACATAGGAGATATCATAAATTAAAAACTAATCAGAGAATGTACTCGCCTTGGGTCCTTAGCTGTCAATACCAATGTCCTATCCCAGAGTATCGTCTGGAGAAACCGACAGTCCTATAAACATATAATAAAATCATTTACATCAGAAGCTATACTAAACACACAAGCAATTACTAACTCAGGGGCTATGCCAGGCATGACACTAGTCAGCTAGGGTCAAGTGCGTCAAGTTGCACGTCATCGCGTCTGTGATTGCTGGGCAAGACAGACGTTCAAAACGGTACGGGATTTGCCAGTACGTCAGTGTACGCGTGGCAGTCAACTAACAGTTCACAGGTCATTTAGTACCTATATATCTATGTATCAACAATAAATATAATATATATATATGGTTATACCCAAGTATGTACAAAAATAGGCATAACTGTATATACATTAATGGAATATATATTATATATACATAGGTAAAAATATTCATAACACACATACATTTATATATATAACTACCCAAGTTTTATATATAAATACAAAAGAATATATATATATATATATATATATATATATATATATATATATATATATATATATACTAAATATATATATACTAAATTACAATTATATATATGCTACATGTATATACATACCATAATAATACATATATATATGTATTTACATAAACCAAGATACGTTGTTATATATATACCAATACCAATATATATATATATATATATTTATACCAAAATGATACATATTTAATACACATATTATATATGAAAAATACAATACAATATTCAACATATATCATTTAAATACGTATATACTAATTTATCAAATACATACAATATATATTAAACATACACTATTAAATACATACATTATATGTCAACATACTATACATTAAGTAGTTACATACATTATATATCAACATACTATACATTAATTAACAAGTGAAAGAGGGAAGGAGGAGAGGGAGAGAACTCACAGGGGTGGTCGAGCGGGATGTGCTCGAGGTGGAGGTTCGGGTAGGGGGGCCGCCGGAGTCTGGGAAACCAGCGCCGCACTGCCGACGGGGAGAATGCACAGTCAAGCTGCTGTGGACAGCCGCGGGGGGATGAACCGTCGAAGTCGGGTGCTCTGCCGGAATGGCTGGTGCAGGGAAGGAGCAGCGAGGTGGGGAGTTTGAGTCGTGCGGTGACTCGACCGGTGGGAGGAGCAGGAGGTCGAGGGATGAGGGTGGTCGGGAGCAATGGCTGCCGGAGTTGGACTCGACTGGGGGAGGTCGAGTACAGCAGGGAGAGGGACGTTCGGTCGAGGGGAGGAGCATGGTGGTGATGAGCCGTGGGGTCGACGAGGCTAGCTCCTGGGGACTCGACGCCGGAGCAGGGTGGTGGCGACCGGCTCGAACTTGGCCGAAGGGAGTTGACTGTGCTACAGCAGGTCGGGGAAATGCTGCGCTGTCGGAATGGCTCGATATGGGGCTCGAGGGAGGAGAACGGGAGGTCGGAGAGGATGATGATGATGGTGTCGGTGAAGGAGCTAGGAGGAGGAGCTCGCGATGGTCGAGCGGAATGCAGCTCGAGGGGGCTGGAGATCAGAATCCGGCTGATGTGGGGAGCGGCCGGGGAAGCTCGCCGGGTTACAAGCCGATGGGGGCCGGACCCTAGGAACAGTAGGAAATTGGAGGTTAGGGTAGTGAATGGGTTTGGTGTTGGTGATGGTTTTGTGTGAAGACATTAAAGGAGAGGGTGTGCTTCTTTTGTATGGAGAGGATGATGTGGCTCCCTAAAAAATTAGGGCCGGCCAAGTATTGCATGTAGAGTTGCTTTGGGAAGAGTGTTGAGGGATTTTTTTTTAATGGTGTTGTGTGGTGGGGATGGCTCCATCTTAAATGGAGGGCCTAGATTTAGCATGAGTAAAAATGCAACAAAAGAAAGGAGGAGAGAGTGTGTTGGTTTTGACCAGTCAAGGATAGGGGAATGGTTTCTTCATTTGTGGTGACACATTATTACAAATTTGCAATTAAGTCCCCAACAAATGAAAAATTACACAGAAATGAGTTTCTGAAATTAATTAATTAAAATTAGATACACTTGGCGTTCTAAAATTAATTAGGAATACAGGGGGCCAAAATCAGGTCGGATCACCAATACCATTAATGAAGAAGACTCAGAACCGAATATTACCCTAATTTGGGCCGCATGAAAAATAGGTCAAGGTCGCCTCCAATTTCGATTGAAACGCACAACGATACAAAGTTGGAATTTATTTAGGAATTAAATAAACGTCCGCGACGATTTTTTGTGCGTCTAAAATGAAGCTCAAGAGATCATAATTATGAGTTGCAAAAATATTAGGATGGAAGGCAGGCGCGTCTAGGACAATGTTGTGAAATTTGTTGGAGGGCAAAAGCTAGGGTAGCGCTCCAGATATCGAAGCAAGGGCAGGGCGCAACAATTAATTAAATTACGGTGATTAATTATTATTTCAATAATTAAAATTATAATTAATACAATTAACACGAAATCAAATAATTAGGACATGTGTTCGTCTACTGGGCTCCTAGATCAAGTCTACCAGCTCAAACATAAATGCACACTGTAAATAATAATATATTTAATTACACATCTCACGAAATTATTTTAAATTAAAAACACCTATCGAGAAATCATCTAATATAAATACCATAATATTAAAAAAAGTCGAAAATACCCCTGTTTTCAGAATGTGGTAGTGACAAGTCTACCCTTCTTAAAAGAATTTTGTCCTCGAAATTTAAAGTCCTCATAGTAGTGTTTATACATTTTTTTTTCCTTCAATAGATAAATTCATCAACCACAAAATCAGGTAGTAATCCACCTTGCCATTTCACAATCTCAAAGAAAATCTGTAATTACTATATTCTTGCCATATCCTCGAAAATAAAAATCAGTTTCCATTTCCTCACAATTTTCTCCGAATTTAAATTTAAGAAATTAAATACTCGAATTTTGATATCTGTTCCTCAAATTTAATTTCAATCAATGTATTGATTCTCGTCCCAAAAAGTCTGAATCCAAACAATAATCCATCAATGATCTGATTCTTCAGTTTTTTTTTTTCAAAAAAAAACTTAATAATGCGACACTTATGGATCCTTTAAATGCAACGTCCGCTATAATAAAATTTAAATTACTATATTGCAATCAAATATATATAATGATAATTTCCAAATTTTTCCTCAAATTTTCAATGATAAATATATCATAATCAACCTTCCTGAAATTAATAAATCATCAATTCTGCCATGTTAAATTTTTAATCCTTTATTTAAATTAATGTTTTATCCTCAAATTTCAATCATACCTCGACCTTCGTAAGAACAACGATCCATCATTTCTGTTATATTAACTCATTAACTCCTTATTTAAATTAATGCTTATCCACGAATTTAATCATCTTGTCCCTTTTTTGTCAAGTCATAGATCTTTGCTATGGTCAAAACCCCAATGATCATGGCCTAATAAAAATTCACCTACAGTCATACAACCTGTAATAAAAAATGTACGATTATGTGTCTTTTATCATGGTATCGCAGTCTCTGTATCAGGGTGTACTACTAACTACATTCTAACAAGAAAATCACGAATACAAACCACGGTACTAGGGAATCAATCAATCAAAAGACGAAAAAGAATCATTAGGAAAGAAAGGGAAGAACCTATTAACATATTTCCTGCAGTATCCCTTATCTCTAATCATACACTTAACTCTAGCATATTCACTAACTAATTCCTTTTCCTGTACACTGATATCCCTATCAACTAGTCTAAATCTACGAGATCCATGAATATATCCCTATTGCCCATACCTGTCTATTAATACCTAAATCTGATGCCAAGAATCTCTAATATAACCATGATTCAATGATGCATCCAAGTTGATACCTCTATCTCTTTAGTACCATACCCTCTGTCAGTTCTCGTTCCTACTACAATTGTTCGTACTAGTTGTTCTTATCACTCAAGTGCACACTAAGTGTAACACACCATACTAAGTACTGCTCTTTCCAATACAACTTTAGATGGACACCCAAGTCAGTCTGCGGTGCCATCTCAATCATGCTCAAGTCACCAGATCCTTACACATGTATATCATCTACTCATATATTAATATTCGTATCTCTCATCTACCCTAAAATTAATCCTCAAAATAATCATCAAGGTTTAACTTCTCGATCAACTTAAAATAAATTACATATACCTCCTCAAAGTCAGATACCCAACATTGAAATAAAAATTTTAATCACTTCTAAAATCTTTGTAGCCTTGACCATTTTTATTGAATCAATATTTGAAATCCTCAAAAAAATTTAATGACATAATCTCAACTCCTCAATAATTCTTAAAATAAAATTTTATTTCCACTTTTAAATTTATAACTCCACAAATGTACATATCAGTGCTCACGGTCTCTGATACTCAAGGTATACTCAATACATCTAGTGTCTGTAACTGTGTACTAAAATTGTACTGCCTGAATCACTTGCACCATTACCTCCAATGATCAAAGTTATCATCACATATATTTTCTTCCATGATTTTCAATTTATGTCAACTGGTATATCATCTAATTATCATCATACAGAGTGCTTACTGTTATTAACGTCATTCTTGACTAATCCTCGATATAGGACCATTAGCACTCTTGGTATTATATCACTAGCTTCATTAATGGATTATCTCATCAAGTTCCTTAGAACTCGTGTTTCTTTACTCTCATGGGTATGTGTATGGTTCCTCATCTCGATTGTTGTATATGTATTTCCTTTTAACCTTTTTATAGCCTGTTAAACTAATATGTGATACGCTTCACCATCTTTATTACCGATTCCGATATTTCTCTACTCATGACACCTCATTATAACTCCTCATGCATATAAATTTCTTTACCTTTAACACGCCCGATATCAATCATCCGATTGAATGTTATGCTCCATTAATTCTTAACACAATTCCTTGATACGTAATTGTTTACATAGATCACTTAATTACAAAATCATGATTATCCAGGACGGGTAATTGGCTCTGATACTAACTCTGAGAACTATCACTGATACTCTATACTCCCCTTCTACTCTCAGTCTCTAATGACACTTATCTCAGAACCATTGGTACAAGGTACTATGCTAAGGGCTAACTCTAGATTAAAGCCTACTGCTCACATGTCCAGCTAAGAACACTTACAAACTGTCACTACCACATTCTGAAAACAGGGGTATTTTCGACTTTTCATAATATTTAATATTATGGTATTTACCATTAATTTATTGCATGATAGTATTTAATTTAATAATTATGTGATGAGTAATTAAATATATAATTATATGCAGTGTTTATTTATTTTATTTTTAGCTAGCAGACTAGACCTAGAAGCCCAGTAGATGACCACCTATCCAAATTATAGAATTCTGGATTTTATTATTTTATCTAGAATTTAATAGTTGGAGATTGTAATTAATTACTGTATTTTATTTAATACTTTGCGCATTTGCCTTTGCTTTGATATTTGGAGCGCTACCCTGACTTTTGTCTTTCAACAAATTTTACAATCTTGCCCTAGACATGCCCGCCTTCAATTCTGCTATTTTTGCAACTCATAATTATGCTCTCTGTACATTATTTCTGGCCGCGCAAAAATCGTCACGGACGTTATTTAATAAATTCCTATTTTGTATCGTTGTGCGTTCCAATCGAAAATTGGAGGCAATCTTGACCTATTTTTCGTGCGGCCCAAATTAGGGTAATATCCTGTTCTGAGTCTTCTTCATTATCGGTATTGATGACTTGACCTGATTTTGGCTCCATGTACTCCTAATTAATTGTTGAACACAACTTGTATTTATTTCTATTTTAATTGAGGATACTATTTTATCTGATTCCGAAATTCCAATTTAATTCCAATGCCCTGTTATTTGAGCCCGTACCAGACTTACAGCGCCCCCTGATCCTACAAAACACCGAACAACGAATCGCCCGCAAAATTTTTGTCATTTTATGTGTTTGTGCAAATTCCCAAATTTAAGGGGGTTAATTCGCAAATTGGTATTTTGTGTCAACACCCAATTGTTTAAACAATGAGGGAACCTAATATTTTAATTAAACCCTCATCCCTACATGAATTACTTCCCTTCATGAACAATCCTAGCCACCCATTCAAGGGATGAAATCATCACCCTCCATCACATCCTCTCTCCCTATTAAATGACATGTCCCATCAAACCCTAATCCCCAAGCAAGCCTCCATCCTCTCTCCTACGTATGTAAAAATTTCCTCCATCCTTTTCTTCTTCTCCTTCTTCCTTTCTCCTTCTCTTTCCTTCCTTTTTCTTCTTCTTCTTTTGTTTTTGATTTTTGAATTCAAATAATAAGAAAGGGAGGGAATACTGTGCACTTCCCCTTACTGTACCCCGGCCAACTTCCCGTGCTCCGGCGAGCGACCACTGCACCCGGTGGCTGTGCTTCTCGGCCCTCACGAACTCCGGCGGCCGCTGCTGTGCTTCCCGGCCCCCTCACGATCTCCCTCCAGTCGGCTAAGTTCCCCGCTGCACCACTCCCCTGCCCAACCCGACGGCCTGCACTCTGGCAGCAACCCGACGGCTCCCCCTCTGCGTTCACCCTCGAGCGGCCAACTCCGGCGCCGGCGCTCCCTGCTCCAGCCCGGCGGCCCTCTCCCCGGCGGCTCTCCCCCCATCAGCTTCCCGCTGCTACTCCGGTCCGGCCACCATTATCATCACCTTCCAACTCCCACCACCACCATCATCTACTACCATCATCACCACCACTACATCCCCGCCGACCTGTCCAGCAGCTCCGGTGCGGCTCACCGAGCTCCGCCCACTGTTTCCCTACACCTCCATACACCGGCCAGAGCTCCGACCAATCCCCGTTGGACTCCACCCGACTGCACCGGAGTGCTCCGGCACTGGCGAGCCACGTCCAGCAGCGCTCTGTAAGCGCTGCGTCTTCCCATCGTGCGACGTCGTGAGCTCAACCCCGTGAGCGATCGGCAACGACCACAACTTCACGCCGTCCCCGTTCACCTCGTTGTCGACCCACCAGCGTCACCACCCTGCACCTCCTGCTGCACTTCGGTCCGGCGAGCCACCACCACGACCACCCCGGTGAGTCCCTCTCCTCTTTCACAGTGTACATAAATATAATAAATAGTGTATATAATTAATATAATGTATGGTGTAGATAAATTAGTATAATGTATAGTATACGTATAATTGATATATGTATATACATGTGTTTTGTAAAATACTTAGTATATTTTAATACATAAAATTGGTATATGTATGTATATGTATTTAATAGTATATGTATGTATTTTATTTATATATATATTTGCATATACGTATATATGTGTGTAGGTGAATACGTGTGTATACGTATTAAATGGTGTTTAATGTGTATTCTTGTGTATATACATAAGTAGTTTACATATTTATGTTATATTGATATGTAAGTACATAAGTATATATATAAACATACTTTAGTATATGTATTCCTATATATACGTATATGTATGTATGTATTATTATTCATATATGTATGTAGGTATTATTATTATTTGTATTCATATATATATGTATGTATTTTGGTACTTTCATATATTTGTACTTAATAAAATATACCCTATGATATTAGTGTAAATCAACTAATGTATTAGTACTCATATATTCATATATATGCATGTATTTACTATTTAGCACATGTGTATATATATATTTTATGTATATACTTAATATATATTTCTATATATAAATTGGTATATGTATATAGATTTAATATGATTTATATATATATACGTATTTAAATGAATAATGTATAGTGTATATACTTAGTATATGTATGTATTAAAATATGAATATGTATATTATTTATTAATACTTAGCTGTATAAGTATAGTAGGTGTTTAAATAAATTGTATAATTACGTAGGTATAATTAATTGTATTAGTATGTATTTAATTAATGCATATGTATATGTATATATTTAATATGGTTGATATGAATATAAATGCGTACTTAGTATATGCCTTTTTGGTATTGTATTAATAGATATATGTATATATGTTTTGTATATACTTTCAACATATATAATTTGTATATATGTATAAAAATATATATTTTGTACATGCCTTTATTATATTCCTAATATACATAATATAAACTAAATTGGTATAGTATAATATGTATATGTGTATTTCCTTTAATATATATATGTAGGTATTTGGTATAAAAATATATAATGTTTAGTATATATATATATATTTTGTATATATATGTACTTAATATATTTTCAAATATGTATAATTAGTATAAATGTATATATATATATATCTTGTACATACAATTAATGTATTGTATTTGTATTTAATGTGATGTACTAGTATTAGTATATATTTTAATAATAACATTGACAATATATATATTTTTAAAATATATTTTTAGCATATGTATGAGTATATATATATATATATTGTTCAACTAGTATAAATTAGATATGTATATAAATTGGTGTATATATATATATATTGTAAGTACTAATGTAGTAAAGATAGATATATGTATATTTATATAGCCCTACCAGAGGACCTTAGTTGACCCGTATCATGCCAGGCATAGCCCTGGGTTAGGTATTTGATTGTGTGTGTAGTATAGCATCTGATGCAAATGTTGTATTTGAAATATTTTTAGGACTGTTGGTTCCTCCAGACGATACTCTGGGACAGGACATTGACATTACCAGCTAAGGACCCAAGGCGAGTACATTCTCTGATTAGTTTCTGATTTATGATATCTCCTATGTTCACTGTATCTAGTGTAAATATTCATGTTCTTGACACATTGGTTACACGGATTGGTATACACGGATCTCGTCATGAGATGTTATTCCTTATTCATGGTGTAGCTTGTACAAGACTTGTTTCCTTGATATCTTGTGCATGTACAGACACTGATTTTTGGGGAGATTTGCTACCTTCCTAGGGAATCCCGTGCCATAGCGTACCATGATTGGATCCACTATACCAGTCAGGGGTGGGAAGTATTTTAGTGTAGATATGTGATCATACCCAACTTATCATGCATCATAGCTCACCCCACATCTCACGTCGGGTGCGGCCTGACCATCTTCGTGCCTCATAGCTGTTATGTGTGATTAGCCTGACCTCTCCATGCATCATAGCTAACCAACGGTTAGCCTGACCTTCGTGAATCATAGCTAATCATATGTAACCAGCCTGATCAAGTTCCCAAGCCGATCACATGTTAAAGCTAGTACTCACACACTTAGTCATAGGATTTTTGCTCATTGACATATTGTTCTTTTCCTGCATTTACTTACAGTATTTCCAGTATTTCTCGCATTGTACATTTCTCGTACCTATACATGCATCTGGTGTATTTCCATCTAGAACTGCTACATAGTTTATGTCATTTATATAGAACTGCTATTTAGAGATGTACTTTGCTCCTTCCTGACTGGAAAATATTTTTCCAGACTGTGACCTTAGTGGACTTATTTCTGACATTTGGGGATTGGATGTTACTGATTGCAGGTATGAGCATGTTGTCATTAGACTTGTGTTGTATTCTTTTGTTTCTTCAATTTCCTATCGTGCTGTAGTTGTGATTGAGTATGTTGTTAATATTTTATAGTATTATCCGAGTCTCCTTATGGAGTTGGATACTAGCGTGAGATTGTTTAGATAATACTCGACCTAGACAGCGTTCTACCGCCGATGCTGCGGCATAGGCTGGACGTACCCACGCACTCGTGCCCCTAAACCGGGTGCGGGTCGTGACACAAACTCACAAGTCACACTCAGTCAAACTAATACAAGACACAACCAAAATTGCAAGTCACTCATTATCACACTAACAAGGATCCTTAAAGAAATAAGGCTCAAAAGAACTGGGTTAAGGACTGAAGGTATCTTTACTGCTAGTAAAGAAAAGAAGCGATGAAACAAAGTCCTGGAATAACAGAAATGGATAAGTCTTGAGATGATACTTAAGAACAAAATTTTTAGACACAACCCGATAATCATACACGTCGGTCAGAAATCATGACGCTGAGGATCCTCGCCATGCCAGTAAGCATAGGTGCGATAAACGACAGGTTCCGTAACTAAAGTACGCAACCCTACAGTCATGTCATCTAGAATCTTCGCTAACCGGTACGGCTACGATAACTCTAGGTTCCATAACCCAAGCAGACGTTTCACCTTTCTCACTGTTCTCATCCATATACGTTATCAGATGATACCGTAAATTTTAGCCCATAAAATTTATCTCGATATAAAATCAACTCAACAATGATCCAAGAATTTAATTTAACAACTAGTCAACAAGAATCAAACTCAACAATGATACCAAGATTTTTAATTTAATAACTGATCAATAAGGATCAAGTTCAATAACAACAAGCGAGAGTAGACAGGAACAAGGGAGAGGGATTTAAATTGGAATTTATAATGAGATTCTCAAGGGTCGTCCCAGGAATCTCTCAAATAATTTGTGATTGAGTATCCTCTCTCATCCTAGTATCTTATGTCCTATATTCTATCGCAGGCATGTAGTAGTACAACTAAGACGTCGCCCTACTACGACATCGCACAACTAGCGAAGTCTGACCTGCATGGGCCACCATTAAAAATGTGTCACGACCCGCACCCAGTTTAGGAGCACGAGTGCGTGGGTACGTCCAGCCTACACCGCAGTATCGGCGGTAGAACGCTGTCTAGGTCATGTAACTATCTAATCAAACTCACGAGAATACCCAACTCCATAAGGAGACGTGGATATCATAAAATAATGCTGGAAATACTCAATCACATAAACTAAAGTACGATGAGATATCAAGGCAAGCAAGAAATACAAGACAAGTCTAACGACAAAATAATCATACCTGCAATCATTAACTTCCAATCCCCAAGTGTGTCTGAAACCAGTCTACTAAGGTCACAGTCTGAAAAAATATTTTCCAGTCAGGAAGGAGCAAAGTACATCTCTAAATAGCAGTTCTATATTAATGATATAAACTATGTAGCAGTTCTAGATGGAAATATACGAGAAGCATGTATAGGTACGAGAAATAAAAGAAATACTGGAAATGCTGTAAGTAAATGCAGGAGAAGAAACAATATGTCCAAGAGCAAGAACCTATGACTAAGTGTATGAGTACTAGCTTTAACATGTGATCGGCTTGGGAACTTGATCAGGCTGGTTACATGTGATTAGCTATGATTCTTGTAAGGACAGGCTAACCGTTGGTTAGCTATGATGCATGTAGAGGTCAGGCTAATCACACGTAACAGCTATGAAGCATGTAAATGGTCAGGCCGTACCCGACGTGAGATGTGGGGTGAGCTATGATGCATATAAAGTTGGGTATGATCACATATCTATACTAAAATACTCCCCACCCCCGACTGGTATAGTAGATCCAATCATGGTACGCTATGGCACGGGATTCCCTAGGAAGGTAGCAAATCTCCCCGGGTCTCAGTGTCTGTACATGCACAAGATAACAAGGAAACAAGTCTTGTACAAGCTACACCATGAATAAGGAATAACATCTCATGACGAGATCCGTGTATAACAATCCGTGTAACCAACGTGTCAAGAGCATGTATATCTATACTAGATACAGTGAACATAGGAGATATCATAAATTAGAAACTAATCAGAGAATGTACTCGCCTTGGGTCCTTAGCTGTCAATACCAATGTCCTATCCCAAAGTATCATCTTGAGAAACCGACAGTCCTATAAACATATAATAATATCATTTGCATCAGAAGCTATACTAAACACATAAGCAATTACTAACTCAGGGGCTATGCCAGGCATGACACTAGTCAGCTAGGGTCAAGTGCGTCAAGTTGCACGTCGTCGCGTCTGTGATTCCTGGGCAAGACAGACGTTCAAAACGGTACAGGATTTGCCAGTACGTCAGTGTACGCGTGGCAGTCAACTAACAGTTCACAGGGTCATAGGTCATGAGTAAAGACGGGGTATCCGTATTTACACTCAGGTCATTTAGTACCTATATATCTATGTATCAACAATAAATATAATACATATATATGGTTATACCCAAGTATGTACAAAAATAGGTATAACTGTATATACATTAATGGAATATATATTATATATACATAGGTAAAAATATTCATAACACATATACATTTATATATATAACTACCCAAGTTTTATATATAAATACAAAAGAATATATATATATATACTAAATATATATATACTAAATTACAATTATATATATGCTACATGTATATACATACCACAATAATACATATATATATGTATTTACATATACCAAGATACGTTTTTATATATATACCAATACCAATATATATATATATATATTTATACCAAAATGATACATATTTAATACACATATTATATATGAAAAATACAATACAATATTCAACATATATCATTTAAATACGTATATACTAATTTATCAAATACATACAATATATATTAAACATACACTATTAAATACATACATTATATGTCAACATACTATACATTAAGTAGTTACATACATTATATATCAACATACTATACATTAATTAACAAGTGAAAGAGGGAAGGAGGAGAGGGAGAGAACTCACAGGGGTGGTCGAGCGGGATGTGCTCGAGGTGGAGGTTCGGGTAGGGGGGCCGCCGGAGTCTGGGAAACCAGCGCCGCACTGCCGACGGGGAGAATGCACAGTCAAGCTGCTGTGGACAGCCGCGGGGGGATGAACCGTCGAAGTCGGGTGCTCTGCCGGAATGGCTGGTGCAGGGAAGGAGCAGCGAGGTAGGGAGTTTGAGTCGTGCGGGGACTCGACCGGTGGGAGGAGCAGGAGGTCGAGGGATGAGGGTGGTCGGGAGCAATGGCTGCCGGAGTTGGACTCGACTGGGGGAGGTCGAGTGCAGCAGGGAGAGGGACGTTCGGTCGAGGGGAGGAACATGGTGGTGATGAGCCATGGGGTCGACGAGGCTAGCTCCGGGGGACTCGACGCCGGAGCAGGGTGGTGGCGACCGGCTCGAACTTGGCCGGAGGGAGTTGACTGTGCTGCAGCAGGTCGGGGAAATGTTGCGCTACCGGAATGGCTCGATATGGGGCTCGAGGGAGGAGAACGGGAGGTCGGAGAGGATGATGATGATGGTGTCGGTGAAGGAGCTAGGAGGAGGAGCTCGCGGTGGTCGAGCGGAATGCAGCTCGAGGGGGCTGGAGATCAGAATTTGGCTGATGTGGGGAGCGGCCGGGGAAGCTCGCCGGGTTACAAGCCGGAGGTGGGGGCCCCTAGGAACAGTAGGAAATTGGAGGTTAGGGTAGTGAATGGGTTTGGTGTTGGTGATGGTTTTGTGTGAAGACATTAAAGGAGAGGGTGTGCTTCTTTTGTATGGAGAGGATGATGTGGCTCCCTAAAAAATTAGGGCCGGCCAAGTATTGCATGTAGAGTTGCTTTGGGAAGAGTGTTGAGGGATTTTTTTTAAGGGTGTTGTGTGGTGGGGATGGCTCCATCTTAAATGGAGGGCCTAGATTTAGCATGAGTAAAAATGCAACAAAAGAAAGGAGGAGAGAGTGTGTTGGTTTTGACCAGTCAAGGATAGGGGAATGGTTTCTTCATTTGTGGTGACACATTATTGCAAATTTGCAATTAAGTCCCCAACAAATAGAAAATTACACAGAAATGAGTTTCTGAAATTAATTAATTAAAATTAGATACACTTGGCGTTCTAAAATTAATTAGGAATACAGGGGGCCAAAATCAGGTCGGGTCACCAATACCATTAATGAAGAAGACTCAGAACCGAATATTACCCTAATTTGGGCCGCATGAAAAATAGGTCAAGGTCGCCTCCAATTTCGATTGGAACGCACAACGATACAAAGTTGGAATTTATTTAGGAATTAAATAAACGTGCCGCGATAATTTTTTGTGCGTCTCAAATGAAGCTCAAGAGATCATATTTATGAGTTACAAAAATATCAGGATGGAAGGCAGGCACGTCTAGGACAAGGTTGTGAAATTTGTTGGAGGGCAAAAGCTAGGGTAGCGCTCCAGATATCGAAGCAAGGGCAGGGCGCAACAATTAATTAAATTACGGTGATTAATTACTATTTCAATAATTAAAATTATAATTAATACAATTAACACAAAATCAAATAATTAGGACATGTGTTTGTCTACTGGGCTCCTAGATCAAGTCGACCAGCTCAAACATAAATGCACACTGTTAATAATAATATATTTAATTACACATCTCACGAAATTATTTTAAATTAAAAATACCTTTCGAGAAATCATCTAATATAAATACCATAATTTTAAAAAAAGTCGAAAATACCCCTATTTTCAGAATGTGGTAGTGACACCATCGAGCAAGGAGTAGGACAGGTATCTGGAGCTTACATGGCTATGGAGATGGTACCCCCACCGATAGTGGCAGAATTCTAGGATATTTTTTTGGAAGAATTGCCAGGATTACCGCCCGATAGAGACGTAGAGTTCACTATTAAGCTAGTACCCGAAGTAGTACCGGTATCTTCTAATGTATACCGATTGGCAAAGAAGGAACTAGATGAGCTGAAGCTACAATTAGAGGAGTTACAGAGCAAGAGATTTATCCGTCCTAGTACATCACCCTGGGGAGCACCCGTATTGTTTGTACCTAAGAAGGATGGAACAGTACGTATATGCATTGATTGCAGCGCCCTTAATGCTTTGACTATCAAGAACAAGTACCCCCTACCGCGGATTAATGATTTGTTCGACCAGCTGACAGGAGCAATGGTGTTCACAAAGATCGACTTGAGATCGGGTTATCATCAAGTAAAGGTGCGAAGAGAAGACATTCAAAAGACAGCATTTATGACTAGTTATGGTCACTATGAGTTCTTAGTGATGCCTTTTAGACTGACAAATGCGCCTGCTGTATTTATGAACTTGATGAACAGAGTATTCCACCAATACTTAGACCAGTTCGTAGTAGTCTTTATCGATGACATTTTGGTGTATTCGAAGAGCCACGAGGAGCACGAAGAGCACTTGAGACTAGTGTTAGAGATGCTGAGGAGAGAGAGGCTTTATGCCAAGCTGAGCAAGTGTGAGTTTCTTCTAGATCATGTCACTTTTCTTGGACACGTTATCTCAGGAGATTGCATTTTAGTAGATCCGGCGAAGATTTTATCAGTAGAGACATGGCCAACCCCTACCAATGTCTCAGAAGTGAAGAGTTTCCTAGGACTTGCCGGATATTACCGGAGGTTCGTAGAGAATTTTGCGAAGATTGCAGAACCGATGACCCGCTTGACCCATAAGGATCAGGAGTTCACTTGGACAGAGGAGTGTCAGAAGGCATTCGATGATCTGAAGAAGCGTCTGACTACAACACCTATCTTGACCATACCTTCTGGACCCGGAGGATTCGTGATCTATAGCGACGCATCCGGGAAATGATTAGGATGTGTCTTGATGCAACATGGAAATGTTATGGCCTATGCCTTTAGGCAGTTAAGGACCCATGAGAAGAACTATCCCACCCACGACTTGGAACTTGCAGTAGTGATCTTTGCTTGATGCTTTGGAGATACTACCTATATGAAGAAAGGGTAGAGATATTCACTGATCACAAAAGCCTAAAGTACGTCTACACTTAGAAGGACCTGAAACAGAGACAGAGACGTTGGCTCGAGGTGATGACAGACTTTGAGATCGAGCTACAGTACCATCCGGGAAAGGCAAACGTAGTAGCTGACGCATTAAGCAGAAAACCCATGGCATTCTTCTTGACTACCCAGCAGCATCTGCTGAGAGATCTAGAGCAGATGGGTATAGAGGTCATTATGCCCAGAGTAGACGGACAGTTGTCGAGTTTCCAGTTGCAATCGACATTAGTGGAGAGGATCAAGGCTTCTTTGCCAACAGATGCCAGATTCCAGAGGCTTCGACAGAGAACAGAGGCTAAAATACAGACAGGACTGCGTATACATAAAGACGGGACTTTGAGATGTAGAGATTGTCTTTATGTTCCAAACAGAGAACTTCGTTAGGAGCTGATGTCAGAGGCACACAGTTTAACCTACTCTATTCATTCAGGAGGCACAAAGATGTACAGAGACTTGAGATAGTACTACTAGTGGCATGGAATAAAGAGAGAGATAGCCTGCTTTATGGTGAAGTGCCTGGTGTGTCAGCAAGTCAAGGCTGAGCATCAGATATCTGCAGGATTACTTCAACCGCTCCCGATACCGGAGTAGAAATGGGAGCATATCATTATGGACTTTGTTACGGGCTTTCCGAGGAGTCCTAGTGGTCGTAATGCAGTTTGGGTAATCGTGGATAGACTCACCAAGTTCGCTCACTTTTTACCCTTCAGAGTTGGGCAATCCACAAAGGTCTTAGCCGATATGTACATGAGAGAGATTATTCGACTGCATGGAGTGCCAGTTATTATAGTGTCTGACCAGGATACGAGATTTATATTATACTTTTGGTGGAGTATGCAAGAGAGTCTCGGTACCCGCCTGAAGTTTAGCATATCGTATCACCCGCAGACAGATGGCCAGTCCGAGCGCACCATTTAGACATTGGAAGACATGTTAAGAGCGTGCATGCTTGATTTCGGAGGATCATGGGAGGACCATTTGCATTTAGTCGAGTTTTCCTACAATAACAGCTATCAAGCGAGCATCCAGATGGCTCCCTATGAAGTGTTGTATGAAAGGAAGTGTCATTCCCCAGTATGTTGGAGCGATATAGGCGAGAGATAGATTCTTGGGCCAGAGTTGGTTGTTCGTAAAGTAGAGAAGGTAAAGAAGATCCAAGGGCACCTACGAGCAGCACAGGACAGACAGAAGCATTGGGCGAATGTGCATCGACGACCCCTAGAGTTCCAGGTTGGCGATCACGTGTTTTAAAAGATCTTATCTACTCGAGGGACTATCAGATTTGGAGGCAGAGAAAAGCTGAGTCCGAGGTACATCGGACCATTCGATGTGTTAGAACACATCGAAGAGGTTACTTACAGGTTAGCTTTACCGCAGACTTTGGAAGGAGTCCATGACGTCTTCCATATATCTCAACTGAGGAGGTATATGCCAGATCCGAGTCATGTGCTTGACCATTCCGAGATTACAGTTGGCCCGAGTTTATCATACCAAGAAGAGCATGTAGAGATTCTAGACAGGAGCGAGAAGGTGTTGCGAGGTTAGACTATTCCCCTAGTTTGTGTCGCATAGAGACATCACGCACCAGGCGAGTCGACCTGGGAACATGAGAAGGATATTCGACAGCGTTACCCCCATCTCTTCGAAGGCCTAGTTATGTTGTAGCATTTTTTTATTTCAGTCAATAGTTCTTACCATACGTATGTTTTAATTTCGAGGACAAAATGCTCTAAGGAGGGTAGATTATAAACTCCCTCGACCAATTTAGGATTTAATTAAATTAGATTGAGAGAATAGGATTAATTTGGATACAATTATTATTAATGTGCAATAATTATATGTCTTAATACACCTTATCGTTGCTTCGATGTTTGGAGCACTACACTAGTAGTTAGCTCCAAACAAAGTTCATACTCAACTCCTAGACATGCCAGACTACCCATATGACCCTTGTGTAACTTTTAAATACTTAATATTGTGCTTCATTTTAGCTGCACAATATTCGTTACAAACGTCGCTGAACAATTTCATTAAACCCAATTTCTTATAACTTCCCATGCCCGTTTGAGATTGGGATACAACCATAACCCAATTCCATATAACCCAAATTAGGGTATTAACTTCTTCTGAGCCTGCTACGCTATGACTCTTGTGTTCCACCCAATTTTAATCCCATGTGTTCTCAATTGACAAAAAGAACGCCAGGTGCATTTATTGGTAATTTAATTAATTAGAGGCCAAGTTCACCCAAAACAAGACCTAACCAAGCCCATGTACACCCTCGCATGAGGACCAGCCCCCACCCTGATGAGCCATGTTGGCCCAAGTCCCAAGGTCAGCCCATAAATCTCCCCTATATAATTATACATCTTTCCTTATTGAAAACCCTAGATTCATAAACCCTACTACCACCTCTACACCTAGCCGAAACCCTAGCCAGCACCACCTTCATCCCTTCCCCGACTTCCCAACACTGCCACCCCGTCAGGCCACCATCGCAGACCCCCTTCCGCTTGCACTGTCGCCGGACCACCCTCCCAGGCCGCTTGTACCACCACCTAGCCGCCATCCCGTCATCACCATCCCCATCTCCATTAAACCCGACATCCCCCATTAAACCCGACTGCCCCCGGCCCCGGCCACCGCCTCCAGCACCGCCGACCACCACTGTCAGGCGGAGGATCACCTTTTCCCCCGACCAGCAGCATCCCCAGCCAGCCAAAGCCGCCGCTGCAAAGCCGCTGCTGCCGCTTGTGCAATTGATGCAGTTGCTGCCGCTGCCCGACGCCGGAGCTCCGCTGACCACAGGCGAGCGTACAGTTAACGAGCACAGACCCCCCCACACGTTCAGCCTCGATTAGGTAAACCTCGTTTTGCCTCTTCCTTCCTGTTTTGTTGTATAGTTGTATCGGCGTGTCGTTGTATTGACGTATCTTGGTATCATTTAAAGAACACAAACTAAAATATGTTAAACCCTATTGTGTGAGTGTATGTTTATATAATTTACTAGATTAGTTAGTAATTAATAATGATAATAATTATCCCAATCATATAACTTGTATAAGGAACTTGTATTTCACCTAAAAACGTAGACATAGACCTAGTATACTTAACATGAGAAATAAGGACATGTAATTATACAAAACATAAATAGTTCTGTAAAACCCATAACGTAGTAATTTATTGTCGCGAGAGATACGGTAACTGAGGACGGGACATGTGCGCACCCTAGCTACGTGCACACGCGACTCTGTAGTCGACCAACCGTGATCTTGTGACAGTACCTAAGAGCAGCGTCGTAGTTGTGTATGTATTGCTTAGTGTCTGATGACAGTATTTGCTATATTATATTGTGTGTTTAGGGTCATTGGACTAGACAGGAGACACTACAGGAGCAGGCTATTGGCATTCACAGCTTGAGGACCCAGGCAAGATACCTTGCCCTATTTACTATCTAATTTAAATTATGCATATGTTGTATGATATCTTGTTGCTTTATTTTATATGACTGTGCGCGTCCGAGATTGACTAGGGTGCAGTCGATGGATGCGTCGGTGATTAGTGTACTTGACCTAGTCATTAGTAGACTCACCCCGTTGGGAGGATACTCTGATATCTTCCGTGACCTGACACTCTTACACGTTTTACTGTGACAAATTCATATTGGGATGCGGGTTCGCGTACTCGACTAGCTATCGGTGCGTGTGACATGCATTACGGTTTAGTACATAATTCAGGACTATATAATTTGTAGAGACTTGGCATATAGATACTTGGTATGCACGTCGAGTATTCGACTTGTGTATCTACATTGGGTGGGGAGGACACTAGTAGGCGTATGGGATACACATATTGGAATCCGTAGTATCCAAAGGAACCACGGATCCAATGACTCCCTTTACACTGCTGCCATGTTCTTCGGAGCGATATGGACGATATACTATACTACTGCCACGTTCTTCGGAGCGATATGGACGATATACTATACTGCTGCCACATTCTTCGGAGCGATATGGACGATATACTGTACTGCTGCCACGCTCTACGGGGTGTTGGACGTTATGCCTACGCCTACCCATACGTACCAAAGTTGTCATCACATTGCATTCACTTAGATGGTTAGCACACCTTTATTATATTTATTTTATTCAGTATTTATATATGGCATGCTTCTATGTATCTTGTTACGTCCCTCTGAGGACCTAGTACCTTTCCAGATTTGGACGAGGCATATTATCCCACAGTGTACGGACCAAGACAGGAGACGAGGTACGCTATCGAGGAGGAGCTAGAGGTGCTACCGTCAGAGTTTCTGAGATCAGTTGGTAGGCCTTCTGCCTAGGATTTGGGAGCATCATTATCTAGTCAGCCGATACCCTAGTCCCTACTCTTTTTATCTATCATTCAGTACTTTTATTTTTCGTCATAGTAGTGGGTTTGTCCCCAACAGACATTCTTGGTTGTACTATGATATTTTGAGACTGACGTTTATCTTCCAGCATTTATTATTAGTACATTCTTGCTGTTTATATTGTGGATGAGATTAGATTACCTATTGTTGATTGATATTGGACATGTTAGTATTTTAGGACAGCGTATCACTCTTCGTTAGGATCCATTAAATTAGGATATCCTCGGAGACGTGACACCTGGCTATTGCCACGTGGCCTGGTCCCATGTAATTTAGGACTGGGGCATGACATATGTGTTTCTTCATGGTTAATTGAAGGTGGACACCTTATTGTATTTTTGCATAAAAGTCCCTAACAATTGGAAAATTGCACAAACAGTAGGATTTAGGATTGAATGAGGAAAAATACCATGTTTTGTGTGATGTAGTGGGTTAAAAGGGTGTGTGGTATTTAATATGAACCTTGAGGGTGTGACTGGGGGTTTGAGTTGGTGTTGGGTCTAGTTTTGGGTTAGGTTGGGTCCTTATACCAATTTAATTAAAATTAATGTAAATGGTGTTCTTAAAATAATTGGAAGTGCATAGGATTAAAATTAGGTGGGACACAAGTGTTATGGACGTAGAAGACTAAGAATAGAATATTATCATAATTTGGGTTACACAAAACGGGTCGAGATTGTGTCTCCAATTTTGATTGGAAAGGACAAAGATGCGAAGTTGGGTTTACTTGGATTTAAAAAAATAAACGTTTGTAACGAATATTGTGCGACTAAAATAAAATACAAGAGAGGGTATTTATGAGTTGCACAAAGGTCAGAATGGAAGACTGGCACGTCTAGGACAAGGGTGTAAAATTTGTTGGAAGGCAAAAGCTAATGTAGGGCTCCAAATATCGAAGCAATTGTAAGGTACAATAATGAATAAAATTACGGTAGTGAAATATAATCCCCAAATAATTAATTCCAAAAAATACTAATTAAATCCATAATCCTATATTTTGGTCAGGGGTTCATCTAATGGGTTTATAGGTCCAGTCCACTAACCCATGCATTAATGAACACTACATAATATGTATAAAATACATCATGCAATATTTTAACACATTAAAATATACAAAATACTTATAATAAATAAAAAGACAAAAATACCCCTAATTTAGAATGTGGTAGTGAAAAGTCAACCCTCCTAAAAATAATTTTGTCCTCGAAATTGAATTAAACTAGCTCAAGAACATACAATCGGACAAAGAATTATACCTCAAACTTATGCTCTGATGCTCAAATATTTATGCAGGTTTGTGCTGTACTAGACCCACACTCTCTACTATGGCATCACTCAATTATCCCCAAACACCCTAATATATGTGATGCACTCAACACTCTGATATACTAAAACACTATGATATGCATCACCTAGACACACCTTCATCCTCTAACATACACTTAACTCTGGCACATTCACTCACTAATTCCTTTCCCTATACACTGATACCCACATCAACTAATCACTAGTCCACAAGATATCCATGGATACATCAATATTGCATACACCTGTCTATTTATACCAAAATTTGATACTAAGAACCTCTAACATAACCATAGGTCAAATGATGCATCCAAAGTTTGATACCCCTATCCCTTCGGTACTACTGTTTCTACTACAAGCACACCCACTACTAGCTCTCTTGCCTACTGCAGTTGCTTATACTAGTTGTTCTTATCACTCAAGTGCACACCAAGTGCAGCACACCATACTAAGTACTACTCCCTCTAATACAACTCTAGATGGATACCCAAGGCAGTTTTGCAGTGCCATCTCAGGCATGCTCAATCCAACAGATCCTTACATATGCATATCATCCACTCATATACTGATATACATTTCTTAACCAGATCTATCTAAGTATGTCACGACCCGCACCCAGTTTAGGGGCACGAGTGCGTGGGTACGTCCAGCCTACGCCGCAGCATCGGCGGTAGAACGCTGTCTAGGTCAAGTGCTATCTAGATAATCTCACACTAGTATCCAACTCCATAAGGAGACACGGATAACACTAAAATAAATCTAGAAATACTCAATCACAACTACAGCACGATAGGAAAAGAAGAAATAAAAGAATACAGCACAAGTCTAATGATAACATAACATACCTGCAATCCTTAACTTCCAATCCCCAAGTGTCAGAAACCAGTCTACTAATGTCACAGTCTGGAAAAATATTTTCCAGTCAGGAAGGAGCAAAGTACATCTCTAAATAGCAGTTCTATATAGATGACATAAACTATGTAGCAGTTCTAGATGGAAATATACCAGATGCATGTATAGGTACGAGAAATATACAAGAAAAGAAATATACTGGAACTACTGTAAGTAAATGCAGGAAAAGAAGCAATATGTCAATGAGCAAGAGTTCTATGACTAAGTGTGTGAGTACTAGCTTTAACATGTGATCGGCTTGGGAACTTGATCAGGCTGGTTACATGTGATTAGCTATGATTCATGGAAGGTCAGGCTAACCGTTGGTTAGCTATGATGCATGGAGAGGTCAGGCTAATCACACGTAACAGCTATGAGGCATGGAGATGGTCAGGCCGCACCCGACGTGAGATGTGGGGTGAGCTATGATGCATGGATAGTTGGGTATGATCACATATCTATACTAAAATACTCCCCAAACCCCCGACTGGTATAGTAGATCCAATCATGGTACGCTATGGCACGGGATTCCCTAGGAAGGTAGCAAATCTCCCCGGGAATCAGTGTCTGTACATGCACAAGATAACAAGGAAAACAAGTCTCGTACAAGCTACACCATGAATAAGGAATAACATCTCATGACGCGATCCGTGTATACCAATCCGTGTAACCAACGTGTCAGGAACATGGATATTTATACTAGATACAGTGAACATAGGAAATATCATAAATTAGAAACTAATCAGAGAATGTACTTGCCTTGGGTCCTTAGCTGGTATTTATGGATGTCCTGTTCCAGAGTATCCCCTGGGTGAACCAACAGTCCTATAGACATAACACAATATGATATTTGTATCAGAAGCTACGCTAACACATAGTCTACAAACACTGGCCTCAGGGCCATGCCAGACAGGGCACTTGGTCAACTAGGGTCATCTAAATATACATATCTTAACTAGTTTATATACTTAAAATTATGTTTTTATTAGACATATAGCAAAATAAACAATAAGTGTATACCATATATATATAAATATATATTTACCAAAATATGGATATACATATATACCAATTAAACATACCTTGAAAATATACTAAGTATATATATATACAAAATATATATATA
This sequence comes from Iris macrosiphon, assembly GCA_036927795.1. Taxonomy (NCBI): domain Eukaryota; kingdom Viridiplantae; phylum Streptophyta; class Magnoliopsida; order Asparagales; family Iridaceae; genus Iris; species Iris macrosiphon. The sequence goes on from JAYESA010000011.1 coordinate 113,494,184, forward strand.
TATACCAAACTTTATATATTTTTATACCAAATTACACATATATATATTAAATGAAGTACACATATACATATTTAAATCACATAAAATATATATATACATATACATATACAACAGAATACGTATATATATATATATATATACTAAATAAACATTTAATTAAATAGATAGTATATATGTCACATATTAAATTATACATTACTAATTTCTTTATATACTATACATATTAATTAAATAGTTTATTAAACATATATACTAATTTTATTAAACATTAATTTAATTTACATAATTATATATACAGTTAATTAATACATACCTGTACTTATACAATTAAATATTTACAAAAGAAATAATATACATTTACATATTTATACATTTATTGGAAAAATATACCAAAATAAATTCATACTAGCATATATTTTTATTTAATAATGTCATAAAATAAACCTATGTATATATATACATATATACAATTTAAATTAAATGCATATACTAAATTCACACTAATTTAAATATATAAACAAACATTTATATATATATATTAGATATATATTAAACATTAATTTTCATAATTGCATATACATACTAATGTATCCATCTACTTATACAAAATTTCTACATAAAATTAATTATTAATAAATAGATACTATACGTATTAAATTAAATACATATACTAATTTATCAAATTAATTTATACTAACGTATACCTTTTTATTAAATAGATATTATATAAAAATAATCAGAAAATATATACTAATACATATATATTAATACCTACATACATATTTTCATACAATGCATTCACATTAATTTTATTAAATGCTAAACTTATATGTGTATTTATATACGCTCATACGTATATACATACATATATATATATATATATATATATATATATATATATATAAGGATATATATATATACAAGAGAAGAGGAGAAGAAGGGGAGTCTTACAGAGTGGTGGTGGTTGCCGTCGCCGGACCGGAGCAGTCGCAGCAAGGCGGACGTCAGGCCGGGGTGTCGGGGGAAGTCGAGGAGCAGCGGAGAACCGGACAGTCGAGGCAGCGCCGACCGAAGGGAGTCGGCTGAGCAGCAGCAGGCGGGCGGGGATCTCGCCGGGCCGGACTGGAGTGCTCGGGGCTTGGCCGGACTGGAGCTTCAGCAGGGAGGAGCAAGGCCGCCGGATGTATGGTGGAGGGGTGGTGGTGATTGATGTAGGTGGAACTGTCGCCGGCCGGAGGGGAGAACACAGCAGCGGGGTGAAGGGAGCAGGCCGGCCGAAATGGCTGAGCAGCCAGCGCCGAGCGGGTGCGGCCGGGGTGCGTCGAGACAGCAGGCCAGCGGGCCGCCGGAGGGAGATCGTGCGGTGAAGCTTCGGGTGAACGACGGGTCGGGCTCGGCCGCCGGACGCGAACGACAGAGGGAGAGGGAGAATTGCCGGAGTACACAGAGGGAGCCGCCGGAGAGTTGTCTGCCGGAGACGTCGAGGAAGCGCCGGCCGTAGAGCACAGGGGGTTGGGTGAACAGTAAATGGGGGGAAATGAACAGTATTCCCCCCCTTCTCTTTAGTTCAAAATTTAAAAAATGTTAAAGAGAAGAAGAAGAAAAGGAAGAAGAAGGAGAAGAAGAAAAAGAAAATGAAAGGAGAAGGATTCCTACGGTTTGGAGGCTTGTGAGGTGGGGTTTTCTAGGTAGTCTAGGGATTAGGGTTTGATGGTGACATTTAAATAGGGGAGAGGGTTGTTGAATGAAGGGTTGTGATTAACCCTCTAGAATGAGGGGTCCAGATTAAACATGAAAGAAAAATAATTCATGGAGGATGAGGGTTTAATTAAAATATTGGATTCCCTCATTGATTAAAATAATTAGGTGGTGGGCACCTACAATTGAATAATTGCATCTTAGCCCCTTAAATTTTGGGAAATTGCACAAACACATAAAATGACGAAAATTGGGCGGGCGATCCGGGGTCCGATATTTTGTAGGGTCAGGGGCACTGTAAGATGGGTATGGGCTGAATTTGTAGGGCACTGGAATTAAATTGGGATTTAAAATCAGATAAAATAGTATCATCAATTTAAATAGAATTAAATGCAAGTTGTGTTCAACAATTAATTAGGAGTACTTGGGGTCAAAATCAGGTCAGGTCATCAATACCAATATTGAAGAAGACTCAGAACAGAATATTACCCTAATTTGGGTCGCACGAAAAATAGGTCAAGATGGCCTCCAATTTTCGATTGGAACGCACAACGATACAAAATAGGAATTTAAAAATAAACGTCCGCGACGATTTTTTGTGCGGCCAGAAACAATGCACAAGGAGCAAAATTATGAGTTGCAAAAATAGCAGAATTGAAGGCGGACATGTCTAGAGCAAGATTGTGAAATTTGTTGGAAGACAAAAGTCTGGATAGTGCTCCAAATATCGAAGCAAGGCAAAGCGCAAAAATATTAAATAAAATACAGTAATTAATTAAAATCTCCAAATATTAAATTCTAAATAAATAATAAAATCCAGAATTCTATAATTCGGACAGGGGTTCGTCTACTGGGCTTCTAGGTCCAGTCTGCTAGCTAAATAAAATAATTAACACTGCATCTAATACTATAATTATTTACACATCACACATAATAACTATTTAAATCAAATATATTATTATGCAATTAATTAATGGTAAATAACATAATAGTAAATATTGTAAAAATTCGAAAATATCCCTGTTTTCAGAATGTGGTAGTGACAAGTCTACCCACCTTAAAAGAATTTCGTCCTCGAAATTTAAAATCCTCATATTAGCCTTTAATCATACACCTTATGATTTCCCTCAGAATTTAAATTTATCATCCATGAAATCTTTTAATAATCCACAATGTCCTTTCGCAACTTCAAAATTTTAAAATTGTTGTATAACCTGAAAATCTTCAAGTAAAGTCCATCAAAATTTCCTTGAAAGTTTTAAGTTAATGATTCAATGTCCGGGATTTAATATCCACTCCTCAAAATACTCAACAAATGCGATATTTAAGGATTCTCCAATTGTTACATCCAATTGTAAAGTTCAAAAATTCATAACTTGCAATTAAATAAATATATTGATGAATCTTCCAAAATTTCCAAATTAAAACCAACTTAACCATGTCAAAATCTTTCCTGGAATTAATTAAACCACCAATTATGCCATGTTAATTTCTTAACCATTTGTTTAAATCAAAATTTTTTTTTTTTTTTTCCTCGATTGTTTTATTTATGTATTTACTACCATCAAAATTAAATTCCTCAAATCATATAATCATGAACCACTCCATATTGTTATTTCACAATAAATTCTTTCAAAAATTCTATAAACAACATATCCCTAAAAATCTTCAAAATAAATCAAATCCCATTCTTATCACAATATCCTCCAAAATTTTAAGTTAATAACGAAATACAAGAATTTAATATTCCATCCACTAATTGAAATCCAATCAGTGCATATTTCAAAAATTTAATCTCGTCCCAAATTTAAATTTAACACTAATCTATTTGTGTTCTTATTCCTCGATTTTTTTTTTCCACATAATATGCAACGATGTAATACTTATGAACCCTTCAATACAATATTCAAAATATAAGTTCATAACTTGCAGACCCATAAATATATCGATGGCTTTCTTAAATTTCTCAAATTTAATGATAAATTCAATCATTTCATAATCTTCTTAAAAATCAATGATCTAACAAAACTTCAATTATGACATACTAAGTTTCCGACTCTTTATTTAATTTAATATTTTTCCTCAAAATTTTAAGGCACCCTGTCTCTCTTTGTCAAGTCATAACCTCTTCGTTAATCTTTACCACAGTTAAATCCTCAACAATCAAAGTCTAAGAGAATTCTACCTACAACCATACAACATGCAACCTAAGGGAAATATGTATGATCATGGTGTCCTTTGTCACGGTATTGCAGTCTCTGTATCAGGGGTACTACTAACTACATTATAACAAGAATTCATGCATACAGCTACGGTACTAAGGTATCAATCAATCAGAAGACAAAAAGAACATGAAGAAAGAAAAGAAAGAACCTGCTAATATATACTTGCAATATCTTCTAACATAATCATAGGTCAAATGATGCATGGAAAGTTTGATACCTCTATCTCTTTAGATACCACACTCTACTACAAGCATACTCACTGCTAGCTTCCTTACCTACTGCAATCGCTACTAGTATTCTTATCACTCAAATGCATATCAATTTCAACACTCTATACTAAGTACTGCTCTCTCTACTACAATCTTAGATGGACACCCAAGTCAGTGGGCAGTGATATCTCAATTATACTCAAGCCAACAGATCCTTACACATGCATCTTACCTACTTATATTATAATATATCTCTCTCACTATAAGATTTTATCCTCAAATAAAATTCCTCAAAAATAACTCCTTGAATAAAATTTAAAGTAAATGCATACCCTTTCCTCAAGGTCAATTATTTAAATACTGAATGAAACTTAACCACTAAAAGACCCTTACAGACTTGTCTGTGCTCATCAAATTGAATCTGAATTCCTCAAAAATAAAATTTTAATAACCATATTTCAACTCCTAAATTTCAAAATTTTGCAATTCATTGAAATCTTCAAAATAAGATTTTAATAACATAATATCTCAACCTCTCAAATTCTAAAATTTGAAATTTACTTTCAATCTTCAATTAAAAATTTTAAATCCACCTTCTGTAGTCTAATGGCTCTAATTGTTTAATCATTTTCACTGTCCTCATTGACGGGCATCATCAAATAGTACCATAAATCAGTCTGCAATTTATCTTGATATGAAATCCAACCCTACTAGGAAACCAAAATCCTAATTTAATACCTAATCAATAACAACAAGCAAAATCAACATCAATAAGTGAGAATGGACGGAACAAAGGAATGACTTAAATTGGAAATTTTAACAAGGGATCCTTAGAGAATAGGAGCTCAAAAGAACTGGATTGAGGACGGAAGGTATCTTCACTGCTATTAAGGAAAAGAAGCGATGGAACAAAGTCCTGGAATAACAGAAAATAGATAAGTCTTGAGATGATACTTTAAGAACCAATTTAAGATACTACCTGATAATCATACACGTCTGTCAGAAGTCATGACACACAGAATCCTCGCCACGCCAGTAAGCAGAGATGCGATAAACGACAGGTTCCGTAACTAAGGTATGCAACCCTATAATCATGTCATCTAGAATCCTCGCCTCGCCAACCGGTATGGCTGCGAGAGACCCTAAGTTTCATAACTATAGTAGGTACACCCAAGTCGGTTCCTACGTTCTCGTCACGATAGCTAATATGGCTGCGATAAACTCTAGGTTCCATAACCAAAGTAGACGTTTTACCCTTCTCACTGTCCTCATCAATATATGTCATCAGATGATACCGTAAATTTTAGCCCGTAAAATTCACCTCGATATGAAATCAACTCAACAACGATACCAGGAATTTAAATTTTAATAATTGATCAACAATAATCAAATTCAATATCAATGAGTAAGGACGGACGGAAACAAAGGTGAAGGAATTAAATTGGAGATTATAATAAGATTCTCATGGGGTCATCCCAGGAATCTCTCAAGGAATTGTGATTGAGAATTTGCTCTCGTCCTAGTATCCTATGTCCTATGTCCTATAGCAGGCACGCAGTAGTATAACAAGGATGCTACACTACTACGATATCGCACAATTCGCGAAGTCTGACCTGCATGGGCCACCACTAAAACGTGTCACGACCCGCACCCAGTTTAGGGGCACGAGTGCGTGGGTACGTCCAGCCTACGCCGCAGCATCGGCGGTAGAACGCTGTCTAGGTCAAGTGCTATCTAGATAATCTCACACTAGTATCCAACTCCATAAGGAGACACGGATAACACTAAAATAAATCTAGAAATACTCAATCACAACTACAGCACGATAGGAAAAGAAGAAATAAAAGAATACAGCACAAGTCTAATGATAACATAACATACCTGCAATCCTTAACTTCCAATCCCCAAGTGTCAGAAACCAGTCTACTAATGTCACAGTCTGGAAAAATATTTTCCAGTCAGGAAGGAGCAAAGTACATCTCTAAATAGCAGTTCTATATAGATGACATAAACTATGTAGCAGTTCTAGATGGAAATATACCAGATGCATGTATAGGTACGAGAAATATACAAGAAAAGAAATATACTGGAACTACTATAAGTAAATGCAGGAAAAGAAGCAATATGTCAATGAGCAAGAGTTCTATGACTAAGTGTGTGAGTACTAGCTTTAACATGTGATCGGCTTGGGAACTTGATCAGGCTGGTTACATGTGATTAGCTATGATTCATGGAAGGTCAGGCTAACCGTTGGTTAGCTATGATGCATGGAGAGGTCAGGCTAATCACACGTAACAGCTATGAGGCATGGAGATGGTCAGGCCGCACCCGACGTGAGATGTGGGGTGAGCTATGATGCATGGATAGTTGGGTATGATCACATATCTACACTAAAATACTCCCCAAACCCCCGACTGGTATAGTAGATCCAATCATGGTACGCTATGGCACGGGATTCCCTAGGAAGGTAGCAAATCTCCCCGGGAATCAGTATCTGTACATGCACAAGATAACAAGGAAAACAAGTCTCGTACAAGCTACACCATGAATAAGGAATAACATCTCATGACGCGATCCGTGTATACCAATCCGTGTAACCAACGTGTCAGGAACATGGATATTTACACTAGATACAGTGAACATAGGAAATATCATAAATTAGAAACTAATCAGAGAATGTACTTGCCTTGGGTCCTTAGCTGGTATTTATGGATGTCCTGTTCCAGAGTATCCCCTGGGTGAACCAACAGTCCTATAGACATAACACAATATGATATTTGTATCAGAAGCTACGCTAACACATAGTCTACAAACACTGGCCTCAGGGCCATGCCAGACAGGGCACTTGGTCAACTAGGGTCATCTAAATATACATATCTTAACTAGTTTATATACTTAAAATTATGTTTTTATTAGACATATAGCAAAATAAACAATAAGTGTATACCATATATATATAAATATATATTTACCAAAATATGGATATACATATATACCAATTAAACATACCTTGAAAATATACTAAGTATATATATATACAAAATATATATATATATATACCAAACTTTATATATTTTTATACCAAATTACACATATATATATTAAATGAAGTACACATATACATATTTAAATCACATAAAATATATATATACATATACATATACAACAGAATACGTATATATATATATATATATACTAAATAAACATTTAATTAAATAGATAGTATATATGTCACATATTAAATTATACATTACTAATTTCTTTATATACTATACATATTAATTAAATAGTTTATTAAACATATATACTAATTTTATTAAACATTAATTTAATTTACATAATTATATATACAGTTAATTAATACATACCTGTACTTATACAATTAAATATTTACAAAAGAAATAATATACATTTACATATTTATACATTTATTGGAAAAATATACCAAAATAAATTCATACTAGCATATATTTTTATTTAATAATGTCATAAAATAAACCTATGTATATATATACATATATACAATTTAAATTAAATGCATATACTAAATTCACACTAATTTAAATATATAAACAAACATTTATATATATATATTAGATATATATTAAACATTAATTTTCATAATTGCATATACATACTAATGTATCCATCTACTTATACAAAATTTCTACATAAAATTAATTATTAATAAATAGATACTATACGTATTAAATTAAATACATATACTAATTTATCAAATTAATTTATACTAACGTATACCTTTTTATTAAATAGATATTATATAAAAATAATCAGAAAATATATACTAATACATATATATTAATACCTACATACATATTTTCATACAATGCATTCACATTAATTTTATTAAATGCTAAACTTATATGTGTATTTATATACGCTCATACGTATATACATACATATATATATATATATATATATATATATATATATATATATATATATATAAGGATATATATATATACAAGAGAAGAGGAGAAGAAGGGGAGTCTTACAGAGTGGTGGTGGTTGCCGTCGCCGGACCGGAGCAGTCGCAGCAAGGCGGACGTCAGGCCGGGGTGTCGGGGGAAGTCGAGGAGCAGCGGAGAACCGGACAGTCGAGGCAGCGCCGACCGAAGGGAGTCGGCTGAGCAGCAGCAGGCGGGCGGGGATCTCGCCGGGCCGGACTGGAGTGCTCGGGGCTTGGCCGGACTGGAGCTTCAGCAGGGAGGAGCAAGGCCGCCGGATGTATGGTGGAGGGGTGGTGGTGATTGATGTAGGTGGAACTGTCGCCGGCCGGAGGGGAGAACACAGCAGCGGGGTGAAGGGAGCAGGCCGGCCGAAATGGCTGAGCAGCCAGCGCCGAGCGGGTGCGGCCGGGGTGCGTCGAGACAGCAGGCCAGCGGGCCGCCGGAGGGAGATCGTGCGGTGAAGCTTCGGGTGAACGACGGGTCGGGCTCGGCCGCCGGACGCGAACGACAGAGGGAGAGGGAGAATTGCCGGAGTACACAGAGGGAGCCGCCGGAGAGTTGTCTGCCGGAGACGTCGAGGAAGCGCCGGCCGTAGAGCACAGGGGGTTGGGTGAACAGTAAATGGGGGGAAATGAACAGTATTCCCCCCCTTCTCTTTAGTTCAAAATTTAAAAAATGTTAAAGAGAAGAAGAAGAAAAGGAAGAAGAAGGAGAAGAAGAAAAAGAAAATGAAAGGAGAAGGATTCCTACGGTTTGGAGGCTTGTGAGGTGGGGTTTTCTAGGTAGTCTAGGGATTAGGGTTTGATGGTGACATTTAAATAGGGGAGAGGGTTGTTGAATGAAGGGTTGTGATTAACCCTCTAGAATGAGGGGTCCAGATTAAACATGAAAGAAAAATAATTCATGGAGGATGAGGGTTTAATTAAAATATTGGATTCCCTCATTGATTAAAATAATTAGGTGGTGGGCACCTACAATTGAATAATTGCATCTTAGCCCCTTAAATTTTGGGAAATTGCACAAACACATAAAATGACGAAAATTGGGCGGGCGATCCGGGGTCCGATATTTTGTAGGGTCAGGGGCACTGTAAGATGGGTATGGGCTGAATTTGTAGGGCACTGGAATTAAATTGGGATTTAAAATCAGATAAAATAGTATCATCAATTTAAATAGAATTAAATGCAAGTTGTGTTCAACAATTAATTAGGAGTACTTGGGGTCAAAATCAGGTCAGGTCATCAATACCAATATTGAAGAAGACTCAGAACAGAATATTACCCTAATTTGGGTCGCACGAAAAATAGGTCAAGATGGCCTCCAATTTTCGATTGGAACGCACAACGATACAAAATAGGAATTTAAAAATAAACGTCCGCGACGATTTTTTGTGCGGCCAGAAACAATGCACAAGGAGCAAAATTATGAGTTGCAAAAATAGCAGAATTGAAGGCGGACATGTCTAGAGCAAGATTGTGAAATTTGTTGGAAGACAAAAGTCTGGATAGTGCTCCAAATATCGAAGCAAGGCAAAGCGCAAAAATATTAAATAAAATACAGTAATTAATTAAAATCTCCAAATATTAAATTCTAAATAAATAATAAAATCCAGAATTCTATAATTCGGACAGGGGTTCGTCTACTGGGCTTCTAGGTCCAGTCTGCTAGCTAAATAAAATAATTAACACTGCATCTAATACTATAATTATTTACACATCACACATAATAACTATTTAAATCAAATATATTATTATGCAATTAATTAATGGTAAATAACATAATAGTAAATATTGTAAAAATTCGAAAATATCCCTGTTTTCAGAATGTGGTAGTGACAAAGTATACCCATATATATACTTACAGTCTCTAACACTCAAGGTACACACAAATACACCAATTGTCTACACCCCTCAACTGTGTACTAAAATTTGCACAGGACATGTGATGGGGGGAAAACCAATGCCTACGGTTTGGGCATTTCATTTCTTTTCTCCATGATGGTTTGGGCCAATGAGAGGGGGACACCACATTGAAATTTGCAATTAAGCCCTTGAATAAATTGGTAATTGCACAATATCTAGGATTGGGGATTTAATGCAACCAAACACCATGTTTGGTGTTCCTCATTGGACTATGATGGTGTTTGGTGTTTTGTAGGAGGCTTGTGGGTGTGGATGTGGGTTTGGGTTGGAGTTGGGTCCAATTTCATTGAGGTTGGGTAGCAACATTAATTAATTTATATTTAATATAACGGGTGTTTCTAATTTAATTTAATTAAAAACCGGGAGTCTAAATTTGGTTGGACAATGGTCATTTGTGTAGTAGGCTCAGTGTACAATATTATCGTGATCTGGGTTGGTCAAAACTGGTTGAGGTTGGGTCTCAAAGTCATTTGGAACGGACAACGAACGTAATTTCGCAATTTAATTAATTTGCGCACGGACGTTCGTAACGACTTTTGTGCGTCTAAAAATCAGGCACGAAAATCGGTATCCCTAAATATTATGGAACCAGGCCACGTGGCATTGGCCAGCTGACACGACTCCGAGGATATCCCAATTTAATGGATCCTGACGAAGCGTGCTACGCTGTCCTAAATCTAACAAGTCTAATAACAACAACAGGCAATGTCTAATCTCATCCACAGATAACAAGTAAATACTGAAATGAAAGACTGGAATATAAGAAACGTAGTCGACTGACATAGTACAACTGAAATAAGTCTGGTGGGAACAAACCCACTACAAATGAACTGATAGTCTGAAATGAAAGTACTGATAAGGAGAGATTGGAACAACATCTAACTAGGTAAGGAGCTCCAGTCATAGGCGGAAGGCCTACCAAATCTGATCAGGGGTACTCTGATGGAAGTACCTCCAACTCCTCGTCCAGAGCAAACCTCGTCTCTATGCCTGGCCCGTAAACTGTGGGATAAAAGGCCTCATCCAGATCTGGAAGATAACCAGGTCCTCAGAGGGACGTAACAAGATACAATATGCATGCTGGATATAGTACTGAAATAAAAGTAAAGAGGGGGTGTGCTAACCATCTAAGTGAATGCAGTATAAGGACAACCTAGGAACGTATAAGTAGGTGTAGGCATAACGTCCAACATCCTCTAGAGTGTGGTATCTGTAACGTCCATCATTCCGAAGAATGAGGTATCTGTATATATATATCGTCCACACTCTAAGGGACGTGGTATCTGCAATGTATATACATTCGTAACACTCCGAAGAGCGCGGTGTCTGAATATAGGGAGTCACCGGGTCTGTGGTTCCTCTGGATACCACGGAGTCCGATGGGGGTATCCCATACGTCTGTCAGTTGTCCTTCCCGCCCAATGTAGATACGCAAGTCGAATATACGACTTGAGTGTACCGTATCTAGATGCTAAGTCTCAACTATGCTACTCTAGAATACATGCTAGTCCGTGATGCATGTCGTACGTACCGATAGCGAATCGGGTACGCGGACCCGCATCCCAATATGAATGTACCATCGTGGTACGTGTATAGTGCCATGGTCTAGGAGGATATCAGAATATCCTCGCAGTAGTGGTTGAGTCAACTAGCAACTAGGTCAAGTACACTATTCATCGACGCAATGTCGACTACACCCGAGTCAATCTCGGATGCGCACAGTTCATGTATAATTAAAATATTCAACATTTAAATTTAAAACAGTAAATCAGCAAGGTATACTTGCCTGCCCCGGGTAGCTGCGAAATCCAAAGCCCTGCTCCTGATGCCTCGGCAGTAGTGTCCAGCAATCCTATATAGGATATAGTAATGTCCAAATTAGTCGCTACAATAGCACGACTAGGACACACTGTCCGTATCTACAACTGACACAGGGTCGAGGCTGTATGTATATAAAGCTAACACTATTATTTATATATACACTAAAAACATTTTAAATATATTAAATAATATATTTGTTTATTAGTACAAAAATATATTTATGTATTATTTAGCAACACTCTGGTAATTATGTTACATTAAATAAATACACATATATGTATATAATGGATGTTATCCATAACATCAATTATTTATACATACTCATATAGGGTAAGGTAACTTGAGATATATACACTTATATACATATATATTAATATATATATACATTTTAGGTATTCCAGTAAAAAATAGGGTATTTAAACTCATGTATTTATATACTAAGTATATACATACATTTGTTATTTATAAAAATATGTACTTAGATATTTATGTTATATACAAAATATACCCAAAAATAGAAATACAGTACATACAAAAATAATACTTTATTTTTCCAGAAATGTATTTAATATTTAGATTATTTTATATTCTGTATTTTATAAATAACATACATACATGCGTACATACTTACATACATACATACATACATACATACATACATACATACATACATACATACATATATAATATAAATTAAATTAACAAACTGATTATAATATATAATATGGAAATTTATACAGGAATAATAAATATATATACTGCTAAATACTTAAAATACAATATAAAATATAGTATACGTATTTAAAATACGGGATCTACGATACTTATGTGTATTCGAACTTGCAACTGGAATTTCATGTAAAAATCTTAATAATCACACATAAAATAATATACCTTATTGCTCGACAGGTCGAGGGGGTCGAGTTGGTCGGTCGTCGCCGGCGGGGGTGGCCGGGCGGCGCTCCGACGAGGCTCGGGGAGGTCGCGGGCAGCAGCAGCAGTTGGCTGCTAGTCAACCTTGCAGGGACGGTGGCGGCCTGCTCCGGCGTTGGCCAGGGCTGAGAATTGACGGAGGCGGAGGTGGTGGCCTGGGGGAGTCGTCGGTCGAGTATGGTGGCCGGAGACGCGGTGGTGGCGGAGCACGGAGCTGCGGGGAGGTCGGCTACACAGTGCGGGCAGGGAGGGTTACGATCGGTGTGGGCGGTCGGGGGAGCTACTCCGGCGTCGTGGGGGCCGGAGACTCAGGTGACAGGTGGGGTGGGGACTGGCGAAGGTGGTCGAGTAGTATGGCGGCGGTCGGTGGAGGCTGGTGGCGGTGGTGGAGCTCGGGGATGAGGGAGTTGGGGTCGGCTGGTGATGGGTTTGGTTGGGATTGGGTCCAATTTCATTGAGGTTGGGTAGCCACATTAATTAATTCATATTTAATGTAACAGGTGTTTCTAATTTAATTTAATTAAAAACTGGGAGTCTAAATTTGGTTGGACAATGGTTATTTGTGTAGTAGGCTCAGTGTACAATATTATCGTGATCTGGGTTGGTCAAAACTGGTTGAGGTTGGGTCTCAAAGTCATTTGGAACGGACAACGAACGTAATTTCGCAATTTAATTAATTTGCGCACGGACGTTCGTAACGACTTTTGTGCGTCTAAAATCAGGCACGAAAATCGGTATCCGGGGTTTGTTCTAGGTTCGATATGATAGGTTTACGTGTCTAGGTCAAATATGTGGACTTCGCTTTAGGGCAACAACTAGGGTATTATATCAAATAGTCAAATCATTTCACAAGTATCATAATGCTATATATTAAATCATAAATAATTCCAATTAACCCTAATTATGCTAATTAAAATATTTAACCCTAATTTCTGGTCGAGGGGGTTTACAACATACCCTCCTTAGAGCATTTCGTCCTCGAAATTAAAACAGACATATAGAAAAACTGTTGAATGAAATTAAACATTAAGACATACCTAGGCCTTCGAAGAGATGGGGAAAACATTGCCAAATATCGTCCTCTCGTTCCCAGGTTGATTCACCTGGTGCATGATGCCTCCATGCGACACGAACTAGAGGGATAGTCTGGCCTCGTAGTACCTTCTCGCTTCGGTCTAGGATCTCTATCGGCTCCTCCTGGTACGACAAGCTGGGACCAACGGTGATCTCCGAGTGGTCAAGCACATGACTCGGATCCGATATGTACCTCCTCAGCTGAGATACATGGAAGACGTCGTGAACTCCTTCCAGTGTCTGCGGCAAGGCTAATCTGTAAGCAACTTCTCCGACGCGCTCTAGCACATCGAAGGGTCCGATGTACCTCGGACTCAGCTTCCCTTTGCCTCCAAATCTGATGGTTCCTCTGGTAGGTGAAATCTTCAGGAACACATGTTCTCCCACCTGGAACTCTAGGGGTCGTCGATGCGCATTAGCCCAATGCTTCTTCCTGTCCTGTGCTGCTCGTAGATGCCCCTGGATCTTCTTCACCTTCTCCACTGTATGGACGATCAACTCTGGCCCTAGAATCTGCCTCTCGCCTACATCGCTCCAACATACGAGGGAACGACACTTCCTACCATACAATGCCTCATAGGGAGCCATCTGAATGCTCGCCTGATAGCTATTGTTGTAGGAAAATTCGACCAAGTGCAAGTGGTCCTCCCATGAACTGCTGAAGTCAAGCATGCAAGCTCTCAACATATCCTCCAGCGTCTGAATGGTGCGCTCGGACTGTCCATCTGTTTGCGGGTGGTACGAAGTACTGAACTTAAGGCGGGTACCAAGACTCTCTTGCATACTCCTCCAAAAGTACGATGTAAACCTCGTATCCCGGTCAGACACGATACTGACTGGCACTCCATGCAATCGTACAATCTCCCTCATGTACATGTCTGCCAAGACTTCCGTAGATTGCCCTACTCTGAAAGGTAAGAAGTGGGCAGACTTGGTGAGTCTATCTACGATTACCCATACGGCATTGCGACCACTAGGACTCCTCGGGAAACCCGTGACGAAGTCCATGGTGATGTGCTCCCATTTCCACTCCGGTATCGGGAGCGGTTGAAGTAATCCGGCAGACCTCTGATGCTCAGCCTTGACTTGCTGACACACCAGACACTTAGCCACGAAGCGGGCTATCTCTCTCTTCATCCCGTGCCACCAGTAGTACTGCCTCAGGTCTCTGTACATCTTCGTGCCTCCTGGATGTATAGAATAGGTCGAACTGTGTGCCTCCGTCATCAGCTCCTGGCGTAGCTCTCCATTCGGAACATAGAGACGATCTCCACATCTCAAGGTCCCGTCCTCGTGTATACGCAGTCCCGTCTGTATTCCAGCCTCTGTCCTCTGTCGAAGCCTCTGAAATCTGGCGTCTGTCGGCAAAGCAGCCTTGATTCTCTCTACCAATATTGATTGTACTTGGAAACTCGACATCTGGCCATCTACTCCGGGCATGACGACTTCGATACCCAACTGTTCTAGATCTCTCAACAGATGTTGTTGGGTAGTCAGGAAAAATGCTATGGGCTTCCTGCTTAAAGCATCGGCTACCACATTAGCCTTTCCCGGATGGTACTGCAGCTCAATCTCGAAGTCCGCCATCACTTCGAGCCAACGTCTCTGCCTCTGGTTCAGGTCCTTCTGTGTGTAGACGTATTTTAGGCTCTTGTGATCGGTAAATATCTCCACGCGCTCTCCGTACAGGTAGTGCCTCCAAAGCTTCAAAGCAAAGATCACTGCGGCAAGCTCCAAGTCGTGGGTGGGGTAGTTTTTCTCATGGGTCCTCAATTGCCTAGAGGCATAGGCCACAACCTTCCCATGCTGCATCAAGATGCATCCTAATCCTTTCCCGGACGCATCGCTATAGATCACGAATCCTCCGGGTCCAGAAGGTATGGTCAAGATGGGTGCTGTAGTCAGACGCTTCTTTAGCTCATCGAACGCCGTCTGACACTCCTCTGTCCAGGTGAACTCCTGATCCTTGTGGGTCAAGCGGGTCATCGGCTCTGCGATCCTTGCGAAGTTCTCTACGAACCTCCGGTAATATCCGGCAAGTCCTAGGAAACTCCTTACCTCCGTGACATTGGTAGGGGTCGGCCACGTCTCTACAGATGAAATCTTCGCGGGATCTACTGAAATGCCATCTCCCGAGATAACGTGTCCTAGAAGAGCGACACGATCTAGGAGAAACTCGCACTTGCTCAGCTTGGCATAAAGCCTCTCTCGTCTCAGCGTCTCTAGCACTAGCCTCAAGTGCTCCCCGTGCTCCTCGTGGCTCTTCGAATACACCAGGATGTCGTCGATGAAGACTACCACGAACTGGTCTAGATACTCATGGAAGACTCAGTTCATCAGGTTCATAAACACAGCAGGCGCATTTGTCAATCCGAAAGGCATCACTAGGAACTCGTAATGACCGTAACGAGTCCTAAATGCTGTCTTTGGAATGCCCTCCCTTCGCACCTTCACCTGATGGTAGCCCGATCTTAAGTCGATCTTCGTGAACACCACTGCTCCTGTCAGCTGGTCGAACAGATCGTCAATTCGCGGTAGCGGGTACTTATTCTTGATAGTCAGAGCATTAAGGGCTCTGTAATCAATGCACATCCGGAACGTCCCGTCCTTCTTTGGTACAAATAGTACTGGTGCTCCCCAGGGTGATGCACTAGGACGTACGAATCCCTTGATCTGCAACTTCTCCAAAAATATTATGGAACCAGGCCACGTGGCATTGGCCAACTGGAATACCCCTACAAATGTACTGATAGTCTGAAATGAAAGTACTGATAAGGAGAGACTGGAACAACATCTAACTAGGTAAGGAGCTCCAGTCATAGGCGGAAGGCCTACCAAATCTGATCAGGGGTACTCTGATGGAAGTACCTCCAACTCCTCGTCCAGAGCAAACCTCGTCTCTATGCCTGGCCCGTAAACTGTGGGATTAAAGGCCTCGTCCAGATCTGGAAGATAACCAGGTCCTCAGAGGGACGTAACAAGATATAATATGCATGCTGGATATAGTACTGAAATAAAAGTAAAGAGGGGGTGTGCTAACCATCTAAGTGAATGCAATATAAGGACAACCTAGGAACGTATAAGTAGGTGTAGGCATAACGTCCAACATCCTCTAGAGTGTGGTATCTGTAACGTCCATCATTCTGAAGAATGAGGTATCTGTATATATATATCGTCCACACTCTAAGGGACGTGGTATCTGCAATGTATATACGTCCGTAACACTCCGAAGAGCGCGGTGTCTGAATATAGGGAGTCACCGGGTCTGTGGTTCCTCTGGATACCACGGAGTCCGATGGGGGTATCCCATACGTCTGTCAGTTGTCCTTCCCGCCCAATGTAGATACGCAAGTCGAATATACGACTTGAGTGTACCGTATCTAGATGCCAAGTCTCAACTATGCTACTCTAGAATACATGCAAGTCCGTGATGCATGTCGTACGTACCGATAGCGAATCGGGTATGCGGACCCATATCCCAATATGAATGTACCATCGTGGTACGTGTATAGTGCCATGGTCTAGGAGGATATCAGAATATCCTCGCAGTAGTGGTTGAGTCAACTAGCAACTAGGGCAAGTACACTATTCATCGACGCAATGTCGACTACACCCGAGTCAATCTCGGATGCGCACAGTTCATGTATAATTAAAATATTCAACATTTAAATTTAAAACAGTAAATCAGCAAGGTATACTTGCCTGCCCCGGGTAGCTGCGAAATCCAAAGCCCTGCTCCTGATGCCTCGGCAGTAGTGTCCAGCAATCCTATATAGGATATAGTAATGTCCAAATTAGTCGCTACAATAGCACGACTAGGACACACTGTCCGTATCTACAACTGATACAGGGTCGAGGCTGTATGTATATAAAGCTAACACTATTATTTATATATACACTAAAAACATTTTAAATATATTAAATAATATATTTGTTTATTAGTACAAAAATATATTTATGTATTATTTAGCAACACTCTGGTAATTATGTTACATTAAATAAATACACATATATGTATATAATGGATGTTATCCATAACATCAATTATTTATACATACTCATATAGGGTAAGGTAACTTGAGATATATACACTTATATACATATATATTAATATATATATACATTTTAGGTATTCCAGTAAAAAATAGGGTATTTAAACTCATGTATTTATATACTAAGTATATACATACATTTGTTATTTATAAAAATATGTACTTAGATATTTATGTTATATACAAAATATACCCAAAAATAGAAATACAGTACATACAAAAATAATACTTTATTTTTCCAGAAATGTATTTAATATTTAGATTATTTTATATTCTGTATTTTATAAATAACATACATACATGCGTACATACTTACATACATACGTATATAATATAAATTAAACTAACAAACTGATTATAATATATAATATGGAAATTTATACAGGAATAATAAATATATATACTGCTAAATACTTAAAATACAATATAAAATATAGTATACGTATTTAAAATACGGGATCTACGATACTTATGTGTATTCGAACTTGCAACTGGAATTTCATGTAAAAATCTTAATAATCACGCATAAAATAATATACCTTATTGCTCGACAGGTCGAGGGGGTCGAGCTGGTCGGTCGTCGCCGGCGGGGGTGGCCGGGCGGCTCTCCGGCGAGGCTCGAGGAGGTCGCGGGCAGCAGCATCAGTTGGCTGCTAGTCAACCTTGCGGGGACGGTGGCGGCCTGCTCCGGCGTTGGCCGGGGCTGAGAATTGACGGAGGCGGAGGTGGTCGAGTAGTATGGCGGCGGTCGGTGGAGGCTGGTGGCAGTGGTGGAGCTCGGGGATGAGGGAGTTAGGGTCGGCTGGTGATGGGTTTGGTTAGGATTTAGTTCTTGGTTTCTCATTTAAATAATTAAATAGCATGTATATGTAGGTGAGAGAGTGAGGGGGGGCTGCCTAGGGATTAGGGCCGGCTGAACCTAGATGTTTGGGGAGTTGGGGATGTTCATCAAGATGAGTGGAGGGCTAGGAATAGTCCATTCAAATTGTAGGGTCAAGATGGGTTCCCAAAAAGGTGATGCAAGGACATGTAATGGGGGGAAAACCAATGCCTACGGTTTGGGCATTTCATTTCTTTTCTCCATGATGGTTTGGGCCAATGAGAGGGGGACACCACATTAAAATTTGCAATTAAGCGCTTGAATAAATTGGTAATTGCACAATATCTAGGATTGGGGATTTAATGCAACCAAACACCATGTTTGGTGTTCCTCATTGGACTATGATGGTGTTTGGTGTTTTGTAGGAGGCTTGTGGGTGTGGATGTGGGTTGGGTTGGAGTTGGGTCCAATTTCATTGAGGTTGGGTAGCCACATTAATTAATTTATATTTAATGTAACGGGTGTTTCTAATTTAATTTAATTAAAAACCGGGAGTCTAAATTTGGTTGGACAATGGTCATTTGTGTAGTAGGCTCAGTGTACAATATTATCGTGATCTGGGTTGGTCAAAACTGGTTGAGGTTGGGTCTCAAAGTCATTTGGAACGGACAACGAACGTAATTTCGCAATTTAATTAATTTGCGCACGGACGTTCGTAACAACTTTTGTGCGTCTAAAAATCAGGCACAAAAATCGGTATCCCTAAATATTATGGAACCAGGCCACGTGGCATTGGCCAGCTGACACGACTCCGAGGATATCCCAATTTAATGGATCCTGACGAAGCGTGCTACGCTGTCCTAAATCTAACAAGTCTAATAACAACAACAGGCAATGTCTAATCTCATCCACAGATAACAAGTAAATACTGAAATGAAAGACTGGAATATAAGAAACATAGTCGACTGACATAGTACAACTGAAATAAGTCTGGTGGGAACAAACCCACTACAAATGTACTGATAGTCTGAAATGAAAGTACTGATAAGGAGAGACTGGAACAACATCTAACTAGGTAAGGAGCTCCAGTCATAGGCGGAAGGCCTACCAAATCTGATCAGGGGTACTCTGATGGAAGTACCTCCAACTCCTCGTCCAGAGCAAACCTCGTCTCTATGCCTGGCCCATAAACTGTGGGATAAAAGGCCTCGTCCAGATCTGGAAGATAACCAGGTCCTCAGAGGGACGTAACAAGATACAATATGCATGCTGGATATAGTACTGAAATAAAAGTAAAGAGGGGGTGTGCTAACCATCTAAGTGAATGCAATATAAGGACAACCTAGGATCGTATAAGTAGGTATAGGCATAACGTCCAACATCCTCTAGAGTGTGGTATCTGTAACATCCATCATTCCGAAGAATGAGGTATCTGTATATATATATCGTCCACACTCTAAGGGACGTGGTATCTGCAATGTATATACGTCCGTAACACTCCGAAGAGCGCGGTATCTGAATATAGGGACTCACCGGGTCTGTGGTTCCTCTGGATACCACGGAGTCCGATGGGGGTATCCCATACGTCTGTCAGTTGTCCTTCCCGCCCAATGTAGATACGCAAGTCGAATATACGACTTGAGTGTACCGTATCTAGATGCTAAGTCTCAACTATGCTACTCTAGAATACATGCTAGTCCGTGATGCATGTCGTACGTACCGATAGCGAATCGGGTACGCGAACCCGCATCCCAATATGAATGTACCATCGTGGTACGTGTATAGTGCCATGGTCTAGGAGGATATCAGAATATCCTCGTAGTAGTGGTTGAGTCAACTAGCAACTAGGTCAAGTACACTATTCATCGACGTAATGTCGACTACATCCGAGTCAATCTCGGATGCGCACAGTTCATGTATAATTGAAATATTCAATATTTAAATTTAAACAGTAAATCAGCAAGGTATACTTGCCTGCCCCGGGTAGCTGCAAAATCCAAAGCCCTGCTCCTGATGCCTCGGCAGTAGTGTCCAGCAATCCTATATAGGATATAGTAATGTCCAAATTAGTCGCTACAATAGCACGACTAGGACACACTGTCCGTATCTACAACTGACACAGGGTCGAGGCTGTATGTATATAAAGCTAATACTATTATTTATATATACACTAAAAACATTTTAAATATATTAAATAATATATTTGTTTATTAGTACAAAAATATATTTATGTATTATTTAGCAACACTCTGGTAATTATGTTACATTAAATAAATACACATATATGTATATAATGGATGTTATCCATAACATCAATTATTTATACATACTCATATAGGGTAAGGTAACTTGAGATATATACACTTATATACATATATATTAATATATATATACATTTTAGGTATTCCAGTAAAAAATAGGGTATTTAAACTCATGTATTTATATACGAAGTATATACATACATTTGTTATTTATAAAAATACTTACTTAGATATTTATGTTATATACAAAATATACCCAAAAATAGAAATACAGTACATACAAAAATAATACTTTATTTTTCCAGAAATGTATTTAATATTTAGATTATTTTATATTCTGTATTTTATAAATAACATACATACATGCGTACATACTTACATACATACATACATACATACATACATACATACATACATACATATATAATATAAATTAAATTAACAAACTGATTATAATATATAATATGGAAATTTATACAGGAATAATAAATACATATACTGCTAAATACTTAAAATACAATATAAAATATAGTATACGTATTTAAAATACGGGATCTACGATACTTATGTGTATTCGAACTTGCAACTGGAATTTCATGTAAAAATCTTAATAATCACACATAAAATAATATACCTTATTGCTCGACAGGTCGAGGGGGTCGAGTTGGTCGGTCGTCGCCGGCGGGGGTGGCCGGGCGGCGCTCCGGCGAGGCTCGGGGAGGTCGCGGGCAGCAGCAGCAGTTGGCTGCTAGTCAACCTTGCAGGGACGGTGGCGGCCTGCTCCGGCGTTGGCCGGGGCTGAGAATTGACGGAGGCGGAGGTGGTGGCCTGGGGGAGTCGTCGGCCGAGTATGGTGGCCGGAGACGCGGTGGTGGCGGAGCACGGAGCTGCGGGGAGGTCGGCTACACAGTGCGGGCAGGGAGGGTTACGATCGGTGCGGGCGGTCGGGGGAGCTACTCCGACGTCGTGGGGGCCGGAGACTCAGGTGACAGGTGGGGTGGGGACTGGCGAAGGTGGTCGAGTAGTATGGCGGCGGTCGGTGGAGGCTGGTGGCGGTGGTGGAGCTCGGGGATGAGGGAGTTGGGGTCGGCTGGTGATGGGTTTGGTTGGGATTGGGTCCAATTTCATTGAGGTTGGGTAGCCACATTAATTAATTCATATTTAATGTAACGGGTGTTTCTAATTTAATTTAATTAAAAACTGGGAGTCTAAATTTGGTTGGACAATGGTCATTTGTGTAGTAGGCTCAGTGTACAATATTATCGTGATCTGGGTTGGTCAAAACTGGTTGAGGTTGGGTCTCAAAGTCATTTGGAACGGACAACGAACGTAATTTTACAATTTAATTAATTTGCGCACGGACGTTCGTAACGACTTTTGTGCGTCTAAAATCAGGCACGAAAATCGGTATCCGGGGTTTGTTCTAGGTTCGATATGATAGGTTTACGTGTCTAGGTCAAATATGTGGACTTCGCTTTAGGGCAACAGCTAGGGTATTATATCAAATAGTCAAATCATTTCACAAGTATCATAATGCTATATATTAAATCATAAATAATTCCAATTAACCCTAATTATGCTAATAATATTTAACCCTAATTTCTGGTCGAGGGGGTTTACAACTTATGGGAACCCTCCTACTATGGCACACTCACTAATACCCTTTGTGCACATACATTTCTTTACTCTTGACACACCCAAGTATCAACCACCAAATTGAATATTATGCTCCATTAATTTCAACACAATTTTCCTTGGTACTTAATTGTTTACATGGATCACCCAACTACATGAATTCATGACTATCCAGGACTGGCATGCTGACTCTGATACTAACTCCTGGAACCATCATTGATACTTTTTACTCCCCCTCCTACCTATAGTACCAATACTAACTATAATGACACCTATCATAGAACTATTGCTACAAGGTACTACACTACGGGTTATATCTAGATTGATGCCTATTATTCACATATCCAACCAAAATTCACTTATAGACTCACAAGCCACACTCCCAATAGTTAATACTGATACTCAAGACACTGACCTAGTTGCAAGTCACCAATTATCACACTAACAAGGAACCCTAATGGAATAAAGCTCTATAAGGAAGTGGACTAAGGATTGAAGGTATCTCTACTGCTATCAAGAAAAATGATGGAACAAAGTCCTATAATAATATAAGTGGATAAGTATTGAGATGATACTTTAAGAACCAATTTATGATACAATCTGATAATCATACTCGTCTGTCCGAAATTATGACACTCAAAATTCTCGCCACGCTAGTAAACATAGCTGCGATAAACGATAGATTCCATAACTTAGGAATGCAACTCTATAATCATGTCATCTAGAATCCTCTCTATGCCGACTAGTATAGCTGCGAGAAATTCTAAATTTTATAACTAAGATATGTACATCCGAAGTCAGGTTCCTACGTTTTTGCCACGCCAACTAATATGGCTACGATGAACTCTATGCTCCATAACTAAAGCAGACGTTTTATCTTTCTCACTGTCCTCACCAACATATGTCATCAGATGATACCGTAATTTTAGTCCGTAAAATTTATCTCGATATGAAATCAAACTCAACAATGACACCAAGGATTAAATTTAACATCCGATCAACAAAATCAAATTCAATAACAACAAGTAAGAACGGACGAACCTTCTAGCCCATCACCTGCAGTATCGGTCTCCTCGACCGTCATTGCAAATGGCCCGCCCTACTGGGACGGCTCCCTCTGTGGGTGCTGAGCAATCTACGATTCCACAGGTGGCCTAACTGGACCTCTTTGATTTGGAGTTGCACGCTAGCCGGGAAGATAAGGAGCTAGAAGATAATCTTTCACTCGATGTCCCACAGTGCCACAGTACAAACAAAGTCCTACCTCACCCTACAGCTCTTCCAAAGGTGACCTGACTTCTTACAAAAATGATAAGCTTGCTGGGTCTGCCTCGGACGCTGTTGTTGATCCTGCGATCTGGTCTTCGGCGACATCCTGAATATGGATCAAATTCAGAAGAAGTCATAAGGCATAAGAATACGATATCATCAAGGAAGGACAAAATATTCAAGGAAAGCAATACGTAGAAGGAATAGCAATAGCAATAGATTGGAAGTGTTCCTAGTTGGGATCGAGTATTCGCTCTCATCCTAGTATACTATATCCTAGATCCTATCACAGGCTCATAGTAGTACAACTAAGACATCACACTACCACGATATCGTACTACTTGCGAAGCCTGACCTGCATGGGGCACCACTAAAAATGTGTCATGATCCGCACCCAGAATTTGGGCATAAGCCGTGGGTACGTCCAGCCTACGCCGCAGCATCGGCGGTAGAACGTTGTCTAGGTCTCAATACTACTAAACATAACTCACAACCTGTTAATGAACTCAACTCTATAGTGAGGACCATGAATAATACATTGATTAATAATTCATAATATATACTCAATCACAATAGCTATAAGAAATAAATGGCACGATAAGATATAAAGATAAGGAGTACTAACATAAGTCAAACACAACAACAAAATACAGCACAAGTCTAAAGTCTAGCTGTCCAACATAAATAGTCTCAACAAATTTCTCAACATAAGAGCAAAAGATGCATAAAATATAGCTGTCTAAATAACTGCAGGTGGTGTCTCCTCTAAGGGGAGGGACTATTCTAGATCTCTGGTATGTAGTCTCCCTTTACACCTAGCTTATAGTGTATAGGACAGAAGTCCTCAAGGTTCTCTGGAAAAATGTCATCCAGTCGGGATTGGAGCAAAGTACAAGCACTAAACACCAGTTTCATTTATATTGACAAAAACTATAATACAGTGTAAAGAATACAAGATAAAAAAATACTGGAAATAAGGAATACTGGAGATAATAAAATACTAGAGAATATGTAGTCAGCAATAGTACAACTAGCAATGAACAGAATATAAGTAAATGCTAGAACAAGTGAACTGGAATACAAAAATAGAATATCTAGCTAAGTGTTTGGAATATCAGTCAATTATGTGATCGGCTTGGGACAAGATCAGGCTTGTTATATATGATTAGCTATGATACATGTGAGGTCAGGCTAATCATCTGGTTAGCTATGATGCAAGCAATAGTCAGGCTAATCATATATAACAGGCTATGAGGCATATAAATGGTCAAGCTACACCAAACGTGATGTGTGGGGTGAGCTATGATGTATGTAAAGTGGGTATGATAACATAATCTGCTAATATTTCCCCGTTCTCAGCTAGCACGATGGATTCCAATCATGACTCCTCGTGACAGGGATCAATGATGCTAACCTGTGTATCCATAGTGTCAGAATCAAGTATGCTATACAACTAGAATCATAGAGATGATTAACATAATAAAAACTGTCAGAGAATGTACTCTCATGTGGTCCTGAGCTGGCAATACCAATATCCTGTTTCTGAAGTCTCGCCTGAACGATCTAACGGTCCTATATACATAATATAATAATGATATAATATCAGTCGTTACACTAGTACGCATGTAAACACAATTATACTGCACTCAGAAACTACCCAAGAGGTAATAACTGGTCAACTAGCAGGGTCAAGTGTGCACGTCTAAAAGCTCAGGTATCATATCCTCGAATATCGTGCACAGCAAGACGAATAACTAACACTATCACATGTCCAATCTCCAAATCTCGTACAACGCTAACACATATCCTAGCTGGTATGTTAGTGTGCACAACCAGATAGTTCACTAACACAGGGTCATACAAACATATAGAAATATGTAATACCCACAATTAACACTTAATAAAAAATTCCCATGAAGTATATATATATATATATATATATATATATATATATATATATATATATATATATATATATATATATATATATATATATATATATATATATATATATAAATACTATTCATACATGCACATACATACACACTAGTTATTAGGGTTCACCAACACAGTGTCATGCAATACACAACATGAAAGAGGCAAGTTCGAACCTAGGTGTGCACATGACCGAGGAGGGGGTGATGGCCAGGAAGATGGTGTTGTCGTTGTGGCGGTTGCTGCTTGTCGGGAAGGAGATCGACGGTGATGGTCGATGAGGGTGGTTGCGATATCGAGGGAGGTGGTGATGGTGATGATGACTGGCTATCGAGGAGAGGTGGCAGGGGTGATCGTAGGAGAAGGTTGAGAAAGTCGGGGGATAGAGGTCCGGCGGTGCTGTGAAGTCGTGGGTGGCTGCAGGGAGTCGGGGTGATCGGAGATGAAGGTGAAATCGTGTGGGATCGTGAGGAGTCAGGGAAGTAGGGGTGAAGGACTGTGGTGGTTGTGATGATGGTGGAGACGTTGGTGCAGGTGTGGTCGGCTGTCATGATGGAATGGAGATGGTCGATGAAGCAGGTAGGGTTAGAAGCAATGACGGTATCTGAGGAATAAGCATCTGCTAACTCTTTGCCAGCAGCCACGGTTTCGACGATGTGGGTCGATGATGATTGAGGTCCGACGGGGAGTGGATCATGGCTGCTCCGGCGGGATAGAGGTGACTGCTGTCGGGTCAGCTAATCGGGGAAGATGGCAGTGGCGGGCGGCTGTGCTCAGGCAGAAGAGTCGGTCAAGATGGTGGAGGTTGATGATGAAGGAAAAAGGAAGTCAGGGATGGCTGTCAGTCGTCGGGCTTCGGCGGGATGGGATCGGAGAAGAAGTCAGGGTGTGGTGATTTAGGGTTTCGGGTTATGGAAGGATGGTGGCTGCTAAAATAAAAATAAGAAGAAGAAAATATTTATGTAGTAGAAAAAAGAAAAGTGGGATGGCCACCTTAGGATTAGGGTCGGCTAGTGCTCCTAGAGATGGGGATGTTTTCCACATGAAGGAAAATTGATGGCTAGGATAGTGCATATTTTGAATGGAGGGCTTAGGATGGCTAGGGGGAAGGGTTAGAGTGTTGTACACTCCCAAAAAAAGGGAAATAAATTTATGTATGACCGGTCAAAGGGGAGGGAGTGTTTCTTCATGGTTTGGGTCCAATGGGAGGTGGATATCTCATTGTATTTTTGCATAAAAGTCCCTAACAATTAAAAAATTGCACAAACAGTGGGATTTGGGATTGAATGGAGAAAACACCATGTTTGGTGTAATGTAGTGGGTTAAAAGGGTGTGTGGTATTTAGTATGAATCTTGAGGGTGTGAGTGGGGGTTTGAGTAGGTGTTGGGTCTAGTTTTGGGTTAGGTTGGGTCCTTACACCAATTTAATTAAAATTAATGTAAAATATGTTCTTAAAATAATTGGAAGTGTATAGGGTTAAAATTAGGTTAGACACAAGTATCACGGACATAGAAGACTCAGAATAAAATATTGTCATAATTTGGGTTGCACAAAACGGGTCAAGATTGTGTCTCCAATTTCGATTAGAACGGACAAAAATACAAAGTTGGGTTTATTTGGATTTAAAAAATAAACATTTGTAACGAATATTGTGCGACTAAAATGAAACACAAGAGAGGGTATTTATGAGTTACACAAAGGTCAGAATGGAAGACTGGCACGTCTAGGATAAGGGTGTAAAATTTGTTGGAAGGCAAAATCTAGTGTAGCGCTCCAAATATTGAAGCAACGGTAAGGTACAACAATGAATAAAATTACGGTAGTAAAATATAATCCATAAATAATTAATCCCAAAAAATACTAATTAAATTCATAATCCTATATTTTGGTCATGGGTTCATCTAGTGGGTTTCTAGGTCCAGTCCACTAACCCATGCATTAATGAACACTATATAATATGTATAATACATCATGCAATATTTTAACACATTAAAATATAAAAAAATACTTATAATAATAAAAAGACAAAAATACCCCTATTTTAGAATGTGGTAGTGACAGGAGGCAAGAGTGCCATTGCAATATTGGAGAGGAGAAAGAAGGATTGGAGACCGTTTCGAAGAAGGAGATCAGTTTAGGGTATTTCTCGTCGTCTTTCTTCTTCGTGGTTATAATCTATTTTCTGTTCCAAAAGTGTTGAGGCAATCAGTTTGGATCGGTGGGATGTTTGTAAGGAGTCGGTGTATTCTTATTCCATTAGTGGAGGCTTTTTACGGTTGAACTTCGATCGTCCCATGATTTTTTTTGTAAGGGTTTTCCACGTTAAAAATCTTTGTGTCTGCGTGTAAACTCCCTCACCCAAAATAGGTATTTTGTGTATATTTTATATTATTATATTTATTATATATATTAAATTTATTTAGAATATGCTCTTAGTTAATTAGAAAATAAATTTCTTGATATATTTACTTATATAAATATTCATTTAGAATTATTTTAGGTTATTTTAGATTTTTGGAGATTTTTCTAGAATTGTTTTGGTAATTAAAACTTAGAAAACATAAATTTCTAGGACTTCTATGATTTACTATATGATCATACTTGCATGTCGTTCCTACCAAATATTTATTTTAGTTTAAAATATTTAATTATATTTTTTTGTAATTTATTTAGAATTTTAAGAAATTTATTTAGATTTTAAAATTATTTAGGATTTATTTGGATATATATAGTCTTAATATTAGATATATACTAATTTAGAGTTAATAGATATTAATAAGATTTTATAAATTATTTGTATTATCTTTAATTATATTTAAGATTATAAATTATTGAGATAAATTCAAACTCTATTTTAAATTAATTCAAATCCTGAACCTACTAGGAAATCAACTTCATGCATATCCTATCCTTATTTAAATTCATCATAATCCTATCCAAATTAACCAATCCTATTCTTATTTAATTAAGTAGTGTCCACCATTATATATACCTCATCCTTCATATTTTTCTTTCCCAAATTCCTCTCTTTTTCGTCCAAAAAAAAATATTCAAAATTTGTCATAAATTCAGCCACATTTTCTACTAGTTATGACGAATTAAAAAGACGATATCTCCTAGCTCCGGACTCCAAACACGCTCCAATTTTTTTTGTTAGAACGATAATAAGGTTAGATTTCTGATAATATAAATTGTTTTTCTAAATTATTAGTATTAAATTCTGGAAAATTCGTAGAGCACAGCATGTCCGAAAATAGACGTGTTTCGATGTTTTCGCGATTCTGGGAGAACCAGGAATCAGAATCATGAACCGTTTAAAGTTTCAGAAAGCTAATGTCGAGTTCATCGACATATATTTTTCCTAGAATTTATTTCGAAGTATTTATATACTGTTAATTCTGTAGAACTTCTAGGTTAGAATTTAACCATCGGTGCACAATACAAAATTTGTATGTGCCATAATTCCCAAACAAATTTGAATTCAGACGAGCCGTAAATTCCAGTATATTTTTATGCTAAAATATACAGGAAATCATGCATGAAAGTTGAGTTTGTATCGGTTGACTTTTTGGTCAACAGATCGCCTCGATTTGCGTGCCATGAGTCTCGAGTTGATAAAATTTAGTTTCTTTGGACAAAATTTAGGAATTAACATAAAAATCAGAATAATAAGATTAAAATAGGATTTTAGAGTAATTATTCCAGAATTAAATAAATTAAAATAAATTAATGGTTATATTATTATATAGTTATATGAATATATATGTAAGTAAATGCTAATTGATGATTATGACTAAATATTCAGACTGTATGACCTTAGGATATCGTAGACTATCCCATACTTACCTTGACCATATTGACCCTAAGAACTTGTGAATTTGTCTGCCTTGCGTACACTAACGTACCGGCATAGACACCTGTCAGTTGACTGACTGATTTCGTACAGTACTTGAAGACGCGACACCCACGTAATTCAATGCGTAATTGATCGTGTTAGATGACTAGTGTTACCCCTAGTATATCCCCTGATTCCAGTGTAAATATGGTTGAGTATGTGCTAGTGTAATGACTAATAATTCTATTATATTATATTTATGTGTACATAGGATATTAAATTGTTCTGCGCGATTTCTGGAGCAGGTTATTGGTACATTACAGCTTCCTTGCCAGGCAAGTATACCTTGCCATTTTACTGTTATTTATACTCCATATGTTGCATGCATCTTTATTTTCTGTCCTTAGTTCATATATTTTAACTGTTATACAAAATGCGCGCGACGGTGTTGTCGCGTTATATTTTTATTTATGTATTGTATTGACCTTGTTCATGAGACTACCCCATTATCATGTAGCACCATTAGATTTCATTTGACTGTGACACATATTTTTACACGAGTTGTGAGTCTCATATAGATCACGGACGCACGTATTGACTGATCATCGGTACGTGTGGGACGTGCGTTAGGAATAACTGCTGTTAGAAACTTTGCATGCAGAAGACTTAGCAGTTATTAGAGGTCTATGGACATAGTCTATTGTAGTACGGTGGTCCCATCCTTGTCCTTGTCTGGTTGCAGGATTGGGCTAGGTACTAAGAATAGGCTATGGACCAAATCGTGTCATGGATGTGACATGCTTAGAGCATGGGGTGGGGAGAACAACAAGTACCGCATTTGAGCTCCTTTACACTTTTTTCTATTGTGCGCCCGGATTCTCCGCTGGAGATACGGGTGGTGATGACCACTATATATTATATTATTATCAGGCGGGCCTCCGGCGTTCGAAAGTCGTCGTGCCTTTGTAGGCCCCTGGATCTCCAATAGAGAACCATGCCAAATCCCAGGTTTTCAGCCAGATAGCTCACTTGTGGGGAAAGTTGTTCTTAACTGCATTCACTTTAGACGGTTAGGCGACCCATTGGATATTTATTTCAGTACTTTATTGGCATGTGTTTAAGTATACTTGTTATGTCCCTCTGAGAACCTGGTCCGCTGCCAGGTGTACCTGTTCTTAAGTATTTGTAGGAGCGCAGATTGGAAGGATATAGAAGCTTCGTGGATGTCTTCCCTTCGAGCCGTGATTGGTAGCTGGTACTTATCTTGTTTGAGTGAGTTGTACTTATATTGTATTTACTTTTCCCATTTGAGTTGGTAGTGGATTTGTTTCCACCCAACTATTATCTTTAGATCCTTCTTATTAAGATCTAGTTTCATAGATACTGGTTATTTATTTCTATATAATTTTGGTGGATGAGGTTTAGATTTTACCCTGTGACTTGTATTACATTTTTACCACTTATGGATTTGATATTCATAATACAGCGTACGTATGGATTTGGTTTCCATATATTGGAGTTGCCATATCCATGCGACTGGCATGCTTACGTGTCCTAGTCCTACGTATTTTTGGGACTGGGGCGTGACATGTTTTTGTGGTGGCCCATGCAGGTCAAGAGCATATTGTCTCGGTTACGTTATTGTACCGAACAAGCCTGTACCTAGGACTAGAATATAGGATCTCATCCACAACTGACCCTGATTCATCTTCCTCCTCTCTGTTCTATTTTGATCAAATGCATCATGCTTGATTCTTGTGCTTCCCTAATAGTTCTTTAAGTATAACCTCCTCCTAGAATATAGAAATTCCTGTTGTTAGATGCTAATTAGAGTAGCACACCTATTTAGAATACAACGAGATTATAGATACACCACTAAGCTTAGAATATCTAGCGAACCCTAGAATCCCTTATCCCTATAATTGGTTTACCATTACCCCGGATGTAATATGAGGACTTGAGAGTAGTATAGACACTACTAGAGTTAGTTAGAAGGTTACCATAATGTTGCCCCTAGCATTGAGGAACCCATAGAAAACCAAAAACTTAATATTTGGACTGAACCTAACCTTCATAGTTAGATGATATTGGAACTATAAACTTATATCATTATCTTGTTATTAGTAGACAGCACCCTAGGAAGCCTAGAGGAATATAATCAACACTTCTCCCTTGATCATACCCCGAACATAGCAACCAACACCCCACTCCCCTTAGAGAACCATGATGCTATCTAGAGCCCTCTATCTTTATTTTATATATTGTTCCCTGCGACCATAGCACTCGCTATTTTGCGACGGCTAATTACGTTTCTTCTCTTCATCTTTCAACTCGTGCCATCTGACACTTCGGATAGTAGGCCAAGTAATTATTCTTTGTTAAGGGCTCATAGTTTGCTAGGATTATAGTTGTAGCCTTGAATGTAAAATTTTTTTTATGCTTGGTAGTTAGAACTTGATAAGTTTAAGTTATTTTATAGATTATGACCGATGATTAACCCTTAGTTTTAAATCATGTAACATGTACCCCACCTCAATGTAGGCTATATCCTCTTTCCCCTCTGACGGCCAGTAACTCTTCTATCCTTACTATTGACACTTGCTCTATAAGTGCTATGACTAAGACTTAGGATGACCATTACCTACATAAAAAGGATACCCTAATCAATACCAAGATCTTTCCTCATATACCCTAATAAGAGTTTATGTTCTATGTACATGTGCAAGATTATTTTTGTAGGATCCTCTTAAGGCTGTCACAGTACTAGTTTAATTATTTTAAGTTGGGTAGTATACCTCACCACCTGGTATCATATAGCCCTTGTGAATCCATTGATGAAGTGTAACTGAATGGCATTAATTGTATGCTAACATAAGATGATAGTGTTTATTCAGACTATAGAACTTAGAGGCTCACACCCCTACTTTGTCGACTATCGACTTAGACAAGGAATTAATATGATAACTGTAGAGATTGTAGAGTCTTTTGTTATTGTTGCTTATGTTATTTTGTTTTTGCAACTTGAATTATTTGTGACTTCTCTCATCATAATCCAGCGTTATATTTTCTGTGCTACCTCGAATTATGCTGCTATTATAGCCTAGTCTTTGCAAGCTTATTTTTATCGAGCTTGATCATGAGACATGTATTATTGGGGACGCCTGCTGATGCAATTGTCTAATCAAAATCAGTGTATTACGGTCTGGACAACCTTAGTACATTTGGTTCGCCCTTCGTAACGCTACTTTACGTGGATTGAGATATGTAGTAATTAGTAGACGAATATACTTGCCCTAGGCATGTCTGACATATCGTATCAGTTACATAACTGTACTAATACGAGCAGGCAAACAAAGGATTACCAAAATAGAATTTCAATCCACAACTGCTTTGACAATTCCCAATTGAATTCTTTAAACGCCTTGATCCCAATACTTCTATTCTATTACGCTGCCCTTGAACTCTTTATTATTGATCTTCGTCTTCCCTTATTTCGGAAAGACGAAACCTCGTGCTGGGTATAAAGTTTGATACACAGAGAGTACTACATATACCCCATAGGCCGATCACATACTTGAGGATTATTCTTTCGTAATTAAGGACATATCATATGTGATATGATCGGCGTTGAAGTTTCGAGGATTGAACGACATGAGTAAATAAATTAAGGAATATTTTCTTAAGGTATATAGCCTTAGGTGATAGGTGGATAAATTCTAAGTTGGATAGTAGTGCATTGTCAACTCGGGAGGAATTTTTTTAGATTATGATCGAGTAAGACTAGATTGGGAGAGGTTCGAGCCATTGTAATTTTGAGAAATTTAGAAGGATGATTAAGATAATGAGGATTTAATAAATTTTAAAAATCTTGATATTGAGGACCCAATATTTATACTTTGAGCACATGATTTAAATTTTGAATATTGAAGGATGAATCATCGATTTAAATTTTGAGGATAAATATATAATTTTAGACTTGAACAATTGGTTAATTAGATTTAAATTTTACAATTTGATGATTTGAATTAAAAGTTTAATTTTGATTGTTGGGTCACCTATTTGAAATATTGAGGATGTAAATTGAGTTTAAATATTCGAATAGTACAAAATTCTTAAGTTAAGAATAGGAATAAGATTTGATTAGAATTATTTATTGTTCAAAGTCTAGAGGAGATTATGATAGTTGGAAATTATGATATAAATTTTGATGTGGGATGTCATATAGACTTGAGTCAGATTTGGATGCTGATTATTTAAAAATCGAGAAGAGATTACGACAGGTTGAATTTTGATTTAAACAGTGGTTATATTAATTTTGAAGTGATCGCGATAGATTCGAATAGATTTTGTTATTTAAATTTTTGGAAGAGATTGCGATTGACATACCTTATGTACGAATGTGAAGGATTTAACAAATTATGTCTTATTTTAATTTCGAGGACAAAATTATTTTAAGTTGGGTAGATTGTAAACTCTCACCCAAAATAGGTATTTTGTGTATATTTTATATTATTATATTTATTATATATGTTGAATTTATTTAGAATATGCTCTTAGTTAATTAGAAAATAAATTTCTTGATATATTTACTTATATAAATATTCATTTAGAATTATTTTAGGTTATTTTAGATTTTTGGAGATTTTTCTAGAATTTTTTTGGTAATTAAAACTTAGAAAACATAAATTTTTAGGACTTCTATGATTTACTATACGACCATACTTGCATGTCGTTCCTACCAAATATTTATTTTAGTTTAAAATATTTAATTATATTTTTTTTGTAATTTATTTAGAATTTTAAGAAATTTATTTAGATTTTAAAATTATTTAGGATTTATTTGGATATATATAGTCTTAATATTAGATATATACTAATTTAGAGTTAATAGATATTAATAAGATTTTATAAATTATTTGTATTATCTTTAATTATATTTAAGATTATAAATTATTGAGATAAATTCAAACTCTATTTTAAATTAATTCAAATCCTGAACCTACTAGGAAATCAACTTCATGCATATCCTATCCTTATTTAAATTCATCATAATCCTATCCAAATTAACCAATCCTATTCTTATTTAATTAAGTAGTGTCCACCATTATATATACCTCATCCTTCATATTTTTCTTTCCCAAATTCCTCTCTTTTTCGTCCAAAAAAATATATTCAAAATTCGTCAGAAATTCAGCCACATTTTCTACTAGTTATGACGAATTAAAAAGACGATATCTCCTAGCTCCGGACTCCAAACATGCTCCAGTTTTTTTTGTTAGAACGATAATGAGGTTAGCTTTCTAATAATATAAATTTTTTTTCTAAATTATTAGTATTAAATTCTAGAAAATTCGTAGAGCACAGCATGTCCGAAAATAGACGTGTTTCGATATTTTCGCGATTTCGGTAGAACCAGGAATTAGAATCATGAACCGTTTAAAGTTTCAAAAAGCTAATGTCGAGATCATCGACATATATTTTTCCCAAAATTTATTTCGAAGTATTTATATACTGTTAATTCTGTAGAACTTCTAGGTTAGAATTTAACCATCGGTGCACAATACAAAATTTGTATGTGCCATAATTCCCAAACGAATTTGAATTCAGACGAGCCATAAATTCCAGTATATTTTTATGCTAAAATCTACAGGAAATTATACATGAAAGTTGAGTTTGTATCGGTTGACTTTTTGGTCAACAAATCGCCTCGATTTGCGTGCCATGAGTCTCGAGTTGATAAAATTTAGTTTCTTTGGACAAAATTTAGGAATTAACATAAAAATCAGAATAATAAGATTAAAATAGGATTTTAGAGTAATTATTTCAGAATTAAATAAATTAAAATAAATTAATGGTTATATTATTATATAGTTATATGAATATATATGTAAGTAAATGCTAATTGATGATTATGACTAAATATTCAGACTGTATGACCCTAGGATATCGTGGACTATCCCATACTTACCTTGACCATGTTGACCCTAAGAACTTGTGAATTTTTCTGCCTTGCGTACACTAACGTACCGGCATAGACACCTGTCAGTTGACTGACTGATTTCGTACAGTACTTGAAGACGCGATACCCACGTAATTCAATGCGTAATTGATCATATTAGATGACTAGTGTTACCCCTAGTATACCCCCTGATTCCAGTGTAAATATGGTTGAGTATGTGCTAGTGTAATGACTAATAATTTTATTATATTATATTTATGTGTACATAGGATATTGGATTGTTCTGTGCGATTTCTGGAGCAGGTTATTGGTACATTGCAGCTTCCTTGCCAGGCAAGTATACCTTGCCATTGTACTGTTATTTATACTCCATATGTTGCATGCATCTTTATTTTCTGTCCTTAGTTCATATATTTTAACTGTTATACAAAATATGCGCGACGGTGTTGCCGCGTTATGTTTTTATTTATGTATTGCATTGACCTTGTTCATGAGACTACCCCATTATCATGTAGCACCATTAGATTTCATTTGACTGTGACACATATTTTTACACGAGTTGTGAGTCTCATTCAGATCACGGACGCACGTATTGAGTGATCATCGGTACGTGTGGGACGTACATTAGGAATAACTGCTGTTAGAAACTTTGCATGCTAGAAGACTTAGCAGTTATTAGAGGTCTATGGACATAGTCTATTGTAGTACGGTGGTCCCATCCTTGTCCTTGTCTGGTTGTAGGATTGGGCTAGGTACTAAGAATAGGCTATGGACCAAATCATGTCATGGATGTGACATGCTTAGAGCATGGGGTGGGGAGAACAACAAGTACCGCATTTGAGCTCCTTTACACTTTTTTCTATTGTGCGCCCGGATTCTCCGCTGGAGATACGGGTGGTGATGACCACTATATATTATATTATTATCAGGCGGGCCTCCGGCGTTCGAAAGTCGTCGTACCTTTGTAGGCCCCTGGATCTCCAATAGAGAACCATGCCAAATCCCAGGTTTTCAGCCAGATAGCTCACTTGTGGGGAAAGTTGTTCTTAACTGCATTCACTTTAGACGGTTAGGCGACCCATTGGATATTTATTTCAGTACTTTATTGGCATGTGTTTAAGTATACTTATTATGTCCCTCTGAGGACCTGGTCCACTGCCAGGTGTACCTGTTCTTGAGTATTTGCAGGAGCGCAGATTGGAAGGATATAGAAGCTTCGTGGATGTCTTCCCTTCGAGCCGTGATTGGTAGCTGGTACTTATCTTGTTTGAGTGAGTTGTACTTATATTGTATTTACTTTTCCCATTTGAGTTGGTAGTGGATTTGTTTCCACCCAACTATTATCTTTAGATCCTTCTTATTGAGATCTAGTTTCATAGATACTGGTTATTTATTTCTATATAATTTTGGTGGATGAGATTTAGATTTTACCCTGTGACTTGTATTACATTTTTACCACTTGTGGATTTGATATTCATAATACAGCGTACGTATGGATTTGGTTTCCATATATTGGAGTTGCCATATCCATGCGGCTGGCATGCTTACGTGTCCTAGTCCTACGTATTTTTGGGACTGGGGCGTGACACTGCCATTTGTGTTTGGCATTTTTGGTTTGTGCGTTTTGCTTGGTTCTTTCGTAGATACTCTCGGGTTTGGGGAACGATTTCCGTACTTTCATTTCCAACAAAGTGGTATCAGAGCCAGATTCTGGAATTTCAGAAGGGTGTCAGGAATTGACAGACAAAGCAGGGAGGAGAGATGGATGCGAAGCCGGTGCGCATGGCAAACCTGAAAGGTACCAACTATCATTACTGGAGGAGCAAGATGAAGGATCTACTATTTTTCAAGAAGCTACATCTGCCGGTATTTGCTTCCGAGAGACCCAGTGACAAATCCGAAGAGGATTAGAATTTTGAGCATATACAGGTGTGTCGGTACATCAGTCAGTTTGTTGATGAGAACGTATACAACCATATTACCAGTATTGTGTATGCAAAGACAATGTGGGATAAGCTAGAATCTTTGTATGCGAAGAAGACCGGAGTAAATAAATTATTCTTGACCCAGATGATGATGGGTCTACGGTACAAAGATGGGGCATCTATTACGGATCACTTGAGTGAGTTATAGGGCGTATTTGACCAGCTATCCTCGATGGGAGTCAAGTTCGACGACGAGGTTTATGGACTATGGTTGTTGTGTACATTGCCAGACTCTTGAGAGACTATACGAGTGTCTATGATAACTTATGCTCCGGAAGGAGTGGTCAATATGGAGTTTGCCCAGAGTGGGGTACTGAATAAAGAGATGCGAGGACGTTTGCAGGGCACTTAATCCATATCCCACTCAGAGGCGCTTGATTCAGAGAGCCACAGAAGGGATAAAAATAGGGGTCCAGGCAATGGTAGAGACAAAAGTAGGGGAAGGTCCAAGGGTCGGTACGAGGACTTAGAGTGTTACCATTGTGGCAAGAAAGGACACATCAAGCGAAACTGTTTCGCTTGGAAGAGAGAGAAGAAGGACAATAAGGGAAAGCAAAGTAAGAAAACTACAGCGACGGCCTCGACATATGGAGGCGACGTGATCATTGTAGGTGATGAGGTAGTTATGAACCTCACCTGCGATGACAACTCTTGACTGGTGGACTCAGGTTCTTCAGCGCACGTATCTCACAACAGGATACTATTTGCTACATACACAATAGGCGACTGTGGAGTGTTGAAGATGGGAATGGAGATGTGTCAAAGGCGGTTGCCATTGGAGATATGCATTTGAGGACAAAGACAGGTGTAGTTCTTATTCTCAAATATGTCCGTCTTATCCCTGATATTCGTTTTAACCTGGTGTCGGTTGGAAGGTTGGATGATGAGGGTTTCTTCAGTCTCTTCAAGAATAATCAGTGGAAGCTTTCTAGAGGTTCGATGGTGATTGCCAGAGAAAGCAAGATGTTCAGACTCTACTATATGGAAGGGAGCGCACAGGGGGTGCAGGAGGTTAACACAGCTACTGATGCATCTACTGACTTGTGGCATAGGCGGCTCAGCCATATCAGCGAGAAGGGAATGAGCTACTTGGTGAACAGGAAGGTGATTACAGGGCTAAAGTCTACAAAGTTGGAGAAGTGCACGCACTTGTTTGTGGTATTAAACGAAAGGAATAAAATTGTATTTCAATGACGGGGTTTATGCGAAACCCGCGCCCTTCTGTTTACAAACAAACTTGTATAATGTAATCCTATACGAGGATGTGGGAGTACAATTTATTTAATCTGGGTATAAATTGCTATAGGTGTCTGATCTACGGTCGATCACTTTAGCCCTTGGACCACACGATGTTGAAGAAGTGCCGTGGAAGACAGGTAGCAGCTTCGAAGGTTGCAGAAGAGGTTGGACGCACGAGGCCAAGATCGTCGATCCCTGCTCTTTGCCTGCTCTCCGGGCTCTCTCTCTCTCTCTCTCTCCCTCTCCCTTTTTATCTCTCTCTCTCCTTGGACGATAATTCTCTCCTGGATGATAATTTCTTTTCCCCGCCTTCCCCATTGATAGGGGTCTCTATTTATAGAGTTTTGGTGACAGTGACCACTCCGTCGGTGTAAAAACCGAGGAGTGGGAAGTATAACACCCTTTTACACAACGGTTAAAGTAACCAATGCCTGCGTATGGATGATCTTTTGAATGAGCGTATGATGCGGGTCCAACTAAGGGAACACAACGCGTACTATTGCTACGAAGATCACGGCGTAAGAGCCACGCAGGTAGGTATCCCGTGTGTAGAAACGGTTGGCGTAGAAGCCAAATGACTGTTACCCTGGCACAGAGGCCAGATAGGCATAGAAGCCGAATAGGCGTAGAAGCCGGATAGGCGTTGAAGCCGGATAGGCATAGAAGCCGGAGAGGCATTGAAACCGGGTAGGCGTAGGAGCCGGAGAGGCGTTGAAGCCGGATAGGCGTAGGAGCCGGAGAGGCGTTGAAGCCAGAGAGGCGTTGAGAGCCGAAGGGGCACAGGTCTTGAATGGGCGTAGAAGCCGCTGCGTACCGTGCCCGAGTGCTGACGGGGACGTCTTAGCCGGAATCACGGCTTTCGAAGATGTAATCAAATCTTCTACAGAGATTTTCCATCATCCTGTGCATTAAATGCGAAGACGTGTTTCGAAGGTCTGCAGCCCTCTGTGCATCCGTTGCAGAGACGTGCCTTGACTGAACCTGTCACCGCTCCGTGCAATTAGACGTAGAGACGTGCCTCGAGCCCCGTACGATGTGCAGCTTTTAACGTGGCAGGCGGTTTGTCTACTGCGGAGCGTAAACCGGCTTATGCCTGCCTGTGTAAAACAATGCAGCGTATCCCTCTGTGCGAAAAAGAGCAGTTTATGCTGAGGGGACGTCAGTAAATGACGGTTCGGTGGTATCTTAACCCAATCCTCTGCATTAAATGCAGGGATCCGCCATCATACTGTGGTGTGCGTCCCGAGGGGTCTGTGCCTGTTTCCAGCCGTCGTCTGGGTCGCCGTGCAGCACTTTTTGTCAGGAGTCAGAGGCCAGGTTCACTGCGTGACTTGACAGGTTCATTTCGGGAAAGACGAAGCGTTCTTCGTACGCTATTTTAACGCTGCTTTGAGAGCGACTGAGTTTTTACGCCCTGGAGGCGATGGGGGGGTCCCGTCTACGCCGAAGCGGTTTTGGATGCGCTGCACCCTTGAGCTCTTACGCATGATGGCACTGAAGGCCTTTGTTTGTGCTGCTCTGTATCAATACGCCGCGTAGCTTTTGCCAGCGTATTTTTTATGCTTCTACAAGACCCCCTTCAAAGCTTTTAAATTCCTTGGAATTTGAAACGCTTTGAATGAAGCATGAATGGCCCCCCGTGACTCGAAACGTTTCTGAATGGAGCGTTGAAACGGTCGGTGCGGCCTTTATGGCGGATTTATTGGGGACCGCTGTGATCTCTTTTGCCTATAAAAAGGCGGGGGGTTAACCTGTTTCCCCATATTCCCATCACCATGCTAAAATGATCGCCGGAGTTCGTCGGGTCGATCTGAGGAAGAAGGAGATCATGTTCTTCCAGCATGTTGGGAGCCGAAAAAGACGGCGTCTTCGAGCAAGTGTCCACTGCAGCGATGGATCATGGAAGGATATCTTAGCCTCCCTTGCTCGGGACAATCAGCAACTTTGTATGGCGTTGCATCAGGGGAGAGAAAGGGCCGCTTTGGACCACACAGCTTGCAGACTGTTTATTTCTTCCTGAGACCCCTGCGGACGAGATTGGACAAACCGTAATCTGTCGTCCTGATTGGGTTGGGTTTAAGAAAACCCCAACCGGATCGGCCATGGCGAATGGAGGATCTTGTTGTTCATGACTGTGGTGGTCATGAACAGCCATGGAGGAAGAGGAAGATCTGAGCGCGATCTTCAGACGACGAGGGAGTCTTTTGTAGACGGAGTTTCCCTCATATGTAATCATGAAAAGTAGAGAAAAACCCCTGTAGACAGGGTTTCCCTCATATGTAATCATGATTTTAATCTTCAATAAAGTCGTCTTTTCTTCATATGATCACTTGCCATACGTTGCTGTGAAGTCTGAATGTGTGCAGCTTCGACACGTCTGATACTTTACGCGACCCTGTATAGAGAGTACTAGGTTCTATCCTGTTCTTTACGTGCAGCGGATAGTGCATAGAGCGCTGCTTTAGCATTTTGAACACTTAGAACTGTCCTGTTGCTAGGGCTAAGGAACCGCGTAGAGTTCTGAACTGCTGCTTCTGATAAGCAGAACTTTGTTCAGTCTTCGTCTTCAAGAATGATCTCTCGGAACTCCCTTGAAACAGGGTCGAGGATTCTGGCTGAGCTTTGTCATCTTTTGACAGACGAGATGTTCAGACTGGAGTCCGGATGAACCTCCAATTTTGGGACCCGAAAAGAGTAATTTCTTAATGGTTGTACTCTGTCCGTTTCGGGTACTTGGGGTCAAGAACGAGTATCTTCTGGGTGAACTCTTTGCACTTGACCGGGTCGGGGACTGTTTTGGATAAGCGGAAAGTCGCGGAGTACGAAATCCTCAGCCTGTAGCGTCTGGGCGTAAAACACCGTTGAGCGCGAAGTCGTAGACTTGTGGTTCCTGAGCGTGAAGTCGTAGGTTTGTCGCCTCTCGAGCGTAAAAGCTACCGAGCACAAAGGCATCCGGGCGAGAAAAACTATAGACTTATAGTTGCTTGAACGTAAAGCCGTAGAATCGTTGCTGTTGAGTGTAGAAAGCTCCTTTAGCATAGGACTTGTGGATCTGTAGCTCCTGAAAAGAGAATTTCTTTGAGCGTGAAGTTCTGTGGATCTGTTGCTTCTGAGCGTAAACTGAGCGCCACCGAGCGTGAGATCATCGATTTGGTATCTGCTGAGCGTAAAGCCGTAGGTTTGTCGCCTCTCGAGCGTAAAAGCTACCGAGCACAAAGGCATCCGGGCGAGAAAAACCATAGATTTGTAGCTTGCGAGCGTAAAATCGTAGATCTGTTGCTGTCGAGCGTAGAAAGCTCCTTTAGCGTAGAACTGCTGAACTGTCTTGCGCGAAGAATTTTTCGAATTCGCTGACTGTCCGTCTTTTGAGGGTAGTGGTTTGACGTAGCACCCAATCATATCCGACTATTAATGCGAGACTTGGTTAGGGTCTCGAGGAGTCCGTCCGAGGATTCGAGGAGTCGATCCGGACTCTATATATATCCCAAGCTTTGGAGAGAGAAACTTTTCATCCGTCTTCTGCGAACGAGAGTTCTTGATTGTTCGAGCTTTTCTCCTTCATTCCTTCTCTGAGCACTTCGAGCTTTCAGAAATGGCGACGAAACAAACCTCCTCCGCTAAGGGAAAGAGCATAGGTTCTTCTTCTTCTCCCACTGCCCCAGCGAGGGAGTCTTCGGTCGGGCAAGGTGGACTTCCTTCAGAAAGTATCCCGCCGACGGGCA
Organism: Iris macrosiphon; assembly: GCA_036927795.1. Taxonomy (NCBI): domain Eukaryota; kingdom Viridiplantae; phylum Streptophyta; class Magnoliopsida; order Asparagales; family Iridaceae; genus Iris; species Iris macrosiphon. The sequence goes on from JAYESA010000011.1 coordinate 113,536,750, forward strand.
GCGCACCCGGTCTGAGAGGTAGATCTTTTGGGGTGACAAGAATAACGAAAATCCTTCGCACACGTTGAACGTGACCGCGCTAGGTCGCCTTCTGTGCTGATAGCCTCTTCTGAGGAAGATGATGCACGGAGGCATTTTTATCTTTTACGCCCACATTTCTCGTGTGCTAGCGTAAAGGTGCCATATTTTCGTAGTTCCGAGCGTAAAAGCTCTGGCTACCGAAAACTGGCGTATGTCGTAAAATAAGCATTTTACGTTTGTGGAGGGGACTCCCGGCGTATAATAACCGAATTCGTACAATCCTGGCGTAGAGCACAGTTTGTCGTTTCTTTGGTTTTGTATGTTTGTGCAAGATTTTTGTAATGACATACTTTCTTTGCACCTTTGTAGTTAAACCTGGGTGAGTCTCCACTGACCGAGGTGATGGGTTCCTCCGCCGGGATGCTGCACTCGAACTACCTGGAGGACTTGTCCCACGTGGCATTTCCCCTCTCCGGATCCCAGTATTTTGAGGGAAGGGGATTTTTGTTGGCGGCTCAGGGCGAGCGGGCACTGCTGAGTATGATCAATGGGGAGCCCCTAACGTATGTAGACGAAGAGCGGTACGTAAAGCCGGCTTTCCTTTTCGGGGACATGATCGACAAGCGGTCCCAGACGAAGCCTAAGAGGGAACTTGGGTCTTTGCTGTCGAGAGCTTGGTTCTGTACCTGCCGACGATGCCGAAGGATTATCCCATCTCGGCTTTCTTCCATGCCACTCATCCCAGAAAGATGTCGTGGACGTTGACTCCCGATCTTCATGGCAAGCCGGGGAAGATCTTTCATCAGAAAGGAGCTGACCAGGGATCGTTTGTCAGTCGTCCTTCTGGTCCTGTGACGTTGTTCCGGGGATTGTACCCGGGTGGCGTCCCGAGCGAATACAGCTCTGTGATCCAGCCGGTCCAACTGTCGACTTTCTGCAACAGCTTCATGGGACGAGGTGGGGTGTACCCCAAGGAGAATCCTCGGTGTAATGGGTGGGTCACCCCAGCAAACCTCTGATGGACCAGCCTAGTTAGCTGGGCCTTGAAGCACTTTCGGCAAGAGCTAGAGGGCATTGGGCTGTATGCCGCTGTGAGCGCGACGAGCGTCGGGTTGCCTCCCAACCCTAATTTATTCTTGGCACTGATGGAGCGATACGTTTCGCTCACTGGGACCTTTGCCACTCCACTGGGGGAGTTGGGATTGGCCCTTCATGAGATGGCGGTTGTCTTGAGGCTGTCGATGGGGGATACCCCGTATGAAGAGTATGTTCCCACCAACCGGGAGTTGGGGGATTCGGACCCTCGGGTGGCGGATGTGTATCATGAGCTGATGTGCCAATATCTCGCCTGCACTACTTTTTACAATGAGCCCTCTGGTTTGGCCCATACTACCAAGTGGATGTCCTACCTTTTCTTCCACCGAGCTAGAGCTGCCAGGTTGGAGAAAGTTTCGGGGGGCAAGAATGAGCCCGTGAACTGTTTGGGCGTGCTTAGTGCCCAGGTCGTGGATGGCCTTATGAAGGAGGCCAAAGCTTCGGACCAGATCCTCGTTGAGAGGGTAGGAAAGTACCCCGAAGGTACCACGGCCCGTAGTTACCTGAGGCGCTGTCGCGGGTCTCTATCCAAGGAAGCCCAGCTGGCTGGTTTCCTCTCGTTATGGCTGCGTCGAGTAGTAGTGCCTGGTACTGCGTCCGCGGACCGCATTCACCGGAACATCTTATGGCCGGCAGTGCGCCTGGTGTTCGGGGCAAGACTGGGCTTGCTTCCTGCCATGGTGTGCCGTATACAGGCGGGCTTGAGAGCTCTGACCGATGGGTTGCTTGCTGATGAAGCCCGGCGTGAGAGTTTTCCCAGGGTGGAATTACCATACCTGTATCTGATGGGTTGGTTAATTCTCCACAATCCCCGGGTGATGTCTCCTGGCTCTGGTAGCAGCTCAGGGGGAAATTTCTTGTTGAACTACAAGGATTCTCCCTGGAACGTGGACACCGTTCTAGATTGTCGGCTGGCATTGAACCTCAGCCATGGCTGGAAGTTCCTTTGTACTCTCCCTCCCGTAGATCGCCATCAATTAGGGATGAGGCTTGAGGACTCGGGTAGAGAGAAGACCGATCTTTCTCCGGAGGCTTTTAATTGGCTGGTCTGCATTAGACCCTCCCATCTCCTGTACAGGAGTGAAGACCATTGCTTCTTCGAGCCTTATTTGCCTAGTCGGTTCGCCAGGCAATTTGGGTACGGCCAGCTGCACGTGGGCAATGCCGTCACCAGCTTCAGGTCCAGAGGCGGGCTCATTGATGGAGCCAGAGGATGGCGGTATTTCACCACAGGTTGTACTGGAGCAGCCTTCGTCGTGCCGGATGTCACCCCCTCTACGGAGCTGCGCATCCTTCATTCTTACGCCCAGTTTTACGTGGCGATCAACACCTTCCACCGCGATTTCAACATACGCGGAAGTCTTAGGGTGTCCTCTCCCATTGCCGGGGGAGGAGTTGAAGTTCCCTCGGTTTCTCCCGATGAGGGTGAGGAGTTTGATACCCCGGATGAACCCCTGGAGTCGATATCGGGGTGTGAAGTGACTCCGCCTGCGGGGGCTTTGGTAGTTCCTCAGAAGCGAAGGGCGCCTGCTCCTAAGGAGGCTTCTGTTCGTAAGAGGAGGAAGGAGACAGTTGCTCGTCCTTTCCGCATTCTTGGTGTTGAAGATACCGGGAGTGGGCCTACATCTCCCCATGTCAGGGATGAGTCTTTGGCTGGAGGTTCCTCGCCTTTTAGAGAGGGACCCTCTATGGTTTCGGTTGGCGGCGCTGGAGGATCTTCGCTAGGGGTCGCTGCTGTGGCTACTGCTCCGGGTAGTGGAACGAGATCGCCTAGGTGGCCATGGCAGATGGGAGGATCCTTCCCTGGACCCGCAACGGATAAAGCTCCTGCTGTGCCTAGCGAGATTCCAGTTGACGAACCTCGACCGCATCTTGGTGGAGACTTGGAGGAATTGCGGGCGATGTCAGTTGGTCCACCTCCTTCCCCAGGTATGATAGTTCGCATTGCGTCCTTAGAGCGAGGTTTAGCTGCCTCGGCTGCAGATGCGCCATATATACCATTGGCCCCGGGTAAATGTCGTTTTCATGTCTCCTTTTAGAAAGGTTACCGTTGTATTGATGTCGACTTTCGGGTTCTTTCTTCTCAGGGGATGGAGCCCACGGGGAGTGTAGCGTTGAGCCGCCTTCCGGCTCTGCTCCGGCCCCTGGTGGTGATACGGAGGCACCTGATCCTGAGGAGGAAACACCTTCGGGGGCTAGCTCGCCCGGAGTGGTTTCGTCGCCTCGAGAGGAGGATGAGCCTGTCACCGTGACCTTGCCTTCGGTCGCACCAACCGTCGAGGCGGCAGCTGTGGCTACCTCGTCTGCAATCGTCTCTGGTGGGGGACTCGCTGATATCGCGGTCTCTCCTGGCGTTCAGTCGGGTTTAGTTGCGCTGACTGAGCAACATACCAGCCTCTTTTACACCGGTTTGGGAGCGATGATATCAATGGTGTTGGCAAAGAGTCTGGATTTTGAGCGCCTGAAGAGAACTGCCCAGTTCTCGATCGGGGTTGTCAGGGAGTTCGGCGATTCCGGGGGAGCCGATGCCCTGGAGGCGATGGTTAATGGTTTAGAACAACCCATTAACGAGTATTTGCGGTTGGCTCAGGGCAGTCTTGATGCTGAGGCCCAGACCAGATATGGTCTTATGACTGCGCATCTTGCCAAATGGATGGAAGACCTGAAGGAACTCCTTCGAACTCGCCAGCTGGAGGCGATTCAGAGGAAAGCCGCCGTGGATGAGATCCTCGCCCTCCAGACAACGTGCCAATCCGAGCACGAGGGGAATGTAGCGAGGATTCACAGGTTGAGGGAGAAACTCGCTCAGGCAGAAGAGTGGGCTTCCCAGTCGTTGGCAGGCTTGGATGTGGTGGCCGGTCGACTGAGCACAGCGCGGCGGGATCTGGATCGCGCGGAAGGTGCCTGTGCGGGCGTGCGTCGGACGATAGCCGAGCTATCCCATTCGAGTGACAACGAGGCACTGCTGGAGCGGGCCCGTGCTGATGCTTTGGCCATTAGGGACGAGAGGATGGCCGTACTAGCGCGGCAGATCCGTGACATGACTGCTCCGCTGCAATGATGTACTCTCTTTTTTTTTGCTTTCCCAGATGTAATTTTGTTCTTTCTTGGGAATAAAAAGAGACTTTTTCCTAACTTTTGACCCATCATTTCGGAATGTAAATGACAGGTTAGGGCGAGAGTGGTATCAGAGGTAGTATGGACGTGATAAACTCTCGGTAAACTTCAGCAGGTCACGTCTATCCAGAGGTCATACGGACATGATAGAATGTGCTTTGGCCAAGTTTTGTAGGTAAAGTACTATCAGAGGTGAGATAGACGTGATAGGCTTTACTAGAGTTTACAGCTCAGAGGTAATATGGACATAGCTGTTTTATGGGCCTATTACTTGTTGCGCACCTAGGTGCAAGTAAATAGGTTTGAGGACAAGCCCTGCTAGAGGTAATATGGACGTAGCAGATTTTGTGGACCTAACACCACTGGCGTACTTAGATTTAGTACGGGTGTTAGTTGAAGTGACGATCGATATCAGAGGTGATAATCGATGGTCAGAATCTTGGAAAGCCTGTTCAGAGGTGATATGGACATGGCAGATTCTCCAAGGAAATACAGTTCAGAGGTGATATGGACATGACTGATTTGTGGGCCTATTGCTTTTTTGCGCACCTAGGTGCAAGTAATAGGTTTGAGGATAAGCCCTGCTAGAGGTAATATAGACGTAGCAGATTTTGTGGACCTAACACCACTGGCGTACTTAGATTTAGTACGGGTGTTAGTTGAAGTGACGATCGATATCAGAGGTGATAATCGATGGTCAGAATCTTGGAAAGCCTGTTCAGAGGTGATATGGACATGGCAGATTCTCCAAGGAAATACAGTTCAGAGATGATATAGACATGACTGATTTGTGGGCCTATACTAGTTTCTTCTTTGAAGTAGTTTCGTCGGATTACGAGAATCTCGCCGTATTCCTCCTGAGTGGAGGAGATTAGGCGTAGTACTTCTTCAGGAATTTGCCGTTGATAGGAGCCATTAATAGGTCTCCATTGGGCTGGGCTAGTCTGTAGGCTCCGTTCGAGAATGTTGTCTCGATCACATAAGGGCCTTCCCACTTGGGCTGGAATTTGCCTTTACTCCTGTGAGTAAGAATCATCGGCCTTCTTACGGCTAAAACTAGCTTGCCGACTTTGAACACCCTTTCCTTTACTTTACGATTAAAAGCTCTGGAAATGCGTGCTTGGTAGAGCGCGATGTGCTGTTGAGCTTGGAGGCGTTTCTCGTCTAATCCTTCTAGCTCCTGAAGCCTTAACAGGTCATTCTTTTCTTGAGTCAGCTCGTTAGCCACGGCTATCCTGAGCGACGGGATCTGGATTTTAATGGGGAGAACTGCCTCGCTCCCGTATACCAGTGAGAATGGGGTACAGCCTGTCGGCTTTCGTACCGTTGTGCGGTATGCCCAGAGACATTCGCCCAGCTTTTCGTTCCAATCTCTTTTGTTTGAAGAGACGAACTTCTTCAAGAGTTTGATAATGGTTTTGTTGAAAGCTTCCGCCAAACCATTAGCAGCTGGATAGTATGCCGTAGAGGCGATATTGTGTATTCGATTTTTATCGCAAAATCGATGAAACGCTTGGCTGATGAACTGGGGCCCGTTGTCATGGATTATCCTTCGGGGGACCCCGAAGCGATAAATGACGTGATGCTTGATGAAGCTGATCACATTAGACGCCTTTACCTCAGCAAGAGGGATTACCTCTGCCCATTTGGAGAAGTAGTCCGTGATGGCCAGTATGAACTGGTGACCTCGGGAAGAAGACGGGTGAATGGGACCAATGACGTCCATACCCCATGCTTCGAAAGGCCAGGATGCGACTGTAGGATGCAGATGCTCAGATGGTCGGTGTATGAAGTCTGCGTGAATCTGACAGGCTCTGCATTGTCTTGCATACCGTATCGCATCTGTGATCATAGTAGGCCAATAATAGCCCATTCTCCTGATGCGATCCTGTAGCTTAGGACCGGGTTGGTGTGCTCCACGTACGCCGTCGTGAGCTTCCCGGATAATCTGCTGTGCTTCGTCGTTAGACAGACATCTCAACAGTAATCCGTCGTAGGTCCGACGATATAGGCATTGTGCAGATACATCGTAATAGAAGCGTAATGATCGTCGCTTGATGGACACTGCTCCTTTGGGGTCCTCCGGCAAGATTCCGTATGCGACGAAATCTATGAAGGGACTTCTCCAGTCTTTTCCGGGGAGATCTGTGTTCACAGCATGGCTGCGTTCTATGTGAAGGTTATTCTTCGCACAGAATAAGTCTCTGTTAAGAAGGATTACCGAATCCTGCCTTCTTATAGGAGTGGCTAAGTCTGCGGCTAGACTGGCCAGGGCATCGGCTTTCAGATTCTGAGACCGAGGTACATGCTCCAGGAAGAATCCTTTGAAGGTCATGGCTATCTCGACCGTTGCTTGGTGGTAGGGGATGAGGTCTGGATTCCGGACTTCATATATCCCTCTGACTTGATTGACGATAAGCAGAGAGTCACCGAAAGCTTCCAGGGATTCGACCCCCAGCTCTTTGGCGGCTCGGAGCCCGATTAACAGAGCGTTGTATTCTGCCACATTGTTGGAGTAGGGCTCGCTAAGAGAATATGCTCGGTAGATGACGAGCTGATCAGGAGTGACCAGGACGACTCCTACTCCTGAGACGATATTTCCCTTGGGACCGGTTCTGGAGGCCCCATCGAAGAAGAGTTGCCATGCGTCGGTCTCCATTGCGGAGTTACATTCTGCAACTTCGTCGGGAATATCCTCGTATAACTTGGAGGACTCCGGGATCGGATGGGCAGCTAGGAAGTCAGCTAGTGCTTGGCCTTTAATGGACTTCTACGGTACGTACACCATGTCATATGGCGTTAATAGCATCGCCCAAGTCGCGAGTCGGGAGTTAAGAACACTCGGTTTGCTCATTAGTACCCGCAGAGGGTTGATCCTGGAGATGATATGAATGGTCTGTCCGGTGATATAGTGTCGTGTCTTCTGGACGGCGAACATCAGAGCCAAGCATTCCTTCTCCACTGGGTTGTACCGGTGCTCGGCCCCGACCATCATCCTGCTAAGGTAGTAGATAGCTTGTTCATGCCCCATGTCGTTCTTCTGTGCAAGAAGAGCTCCTAGTGAATGATCCATTGCTCGAACGTACAGCAAGAATGGTTTTCCCATGACGGGAGGTGCCAGAACCGGCGGACTGGTGAGGTAGCGTTTGATGTCTCCGAACGCCTGCTGACAGGTTTCGTCCCACACGAAAGATACACCTTTCTTCATGAGGTAAGAAAAAGGCTGACATCTCCCCGAGAGGTTGGATATGAATCGCCGGATATAGGCCAGACGGCCTTGAAATCCCCGGAGTTCCCTCAGATTACGGGGTGGTCGCATTTCTACGATTGCCTGGACTTTGTCAGGGTCCACCTGGATGCCTTTGGTGGTGATGACAAATCCCAGGAACTTGCCACTAGATACACCCAGAAATGATTTCGTAGGGTTCATCTTGAGTTGATGGCGACACATTAGCTCGAACACCATCCTCAAGTCTTGGAGGTGATCACCTTTGAGGCGGCTCTTGACGGCTATGTCGTCTACGTAACATTCCACTATTTTGCGTAAATGCTCATGGAATATGTTACTCATGGCCCGCTGGTGTCACTACCACATTCCGAAAACAGGGGTATTTTCGAATTTTTACAATATTTAAAATTATGTTATTTACAATTTATTAATTTCATGATAATGTATTTGATTTAAATAATTCGTGCGATGTGTAATTCAAAATATATAATTATATGCAGTGTTTATTATTTATGTTAGCTAGCAGACTAGACCTAGAAGCCAGTAGATGAGCACCTGTCGGAATTATGGAATTTTGAGGTTAATTGTTTTATTTAGAATTAATTTATTGGAGGTGTAATTAATTGCTGTATTTTATTTAATATTTTGCGCATTGCCTTTGCTTTGATATTTGGAGCACTATCCAGACTTTTGTCTTCCAACAAATTTCACAATCTTGTCCTAGACATGCCCGCCTTCCATTCTGCTATTTTTGCAACTCATAATTATGCTCTCTGTGCATTATTTCTAGCCGCACAAAAATCGTCGCGGACGTTATTTAATAAATTCCTATTTTGTATCGTTGTGCGTTCCAATTAAAAATTGGGGACAATCTTGACCTATTTTTCGTGCGGCCCAAATTAGGGTAATATTCTGTTCTGAGTCTTCTTCACTATTGGTATTGATGACCTGACCTGATTTTGGCCCCATGTACTCCTAATTAATCTTTGAACACAACTTGCATTTTATTTCTATTTAAATTGAGGATACTAATTTAACCGATTCTGAAATTCCAATTTAATTCCAGTGCCCTGTAAATTGAGCCCATGCCAATCTTACAGCGCCCCCTGACCCTACAAAACATCGGACCCCGAATCGCCCGCCAAATTTTTGTCATTTTATGTGTTTGTGCAATTTCCCGAATTTAAGGGGGCTAATTTGCAAATTTGCATTTTGGTGTAAACAACCAATTATTTAAACAATGAGGGAACCTAATATATTTTATTTAAACTCTCACCCTCACCCACATGAAGGAATTCTCCATGTTTAATCTGGACCACCCATTTAATTGGGTGCATCCTCACCATTAGATTCCACACACCTCTTCGTATATAATGTCCCATCCTAAACCCTAATCCCTAGGCAACCTAGGTTTTCCCCCACCTCAAGCCTCCTCCATCCTCAACGTAGGAAACCAAAACTCCTTCTTCTCCTTCTTCCTTTCTTCTTCTCTTTTCTTCTTCTCTTCTTCTCCTTCTTCTTCTTCTTCTTCTTCTTCTTCCTTTCTTCTTTAAAATTGAAATTTAAAAGAGAAGAAAGGGGGGGGAACACTGTTCACCCCCCCCAAGTACTGTTCACCCGGGTGAGCCCCCTTCAGCCGGTGGCTGCTTTCCCTCACTGCGAGCTCTCCGTCGGCCTGGATCTCCGGCCGACGACGAAGCCGGTCCCCGGTGGCTGCTCCCCTCCCATCTCCTCCGCACGGTCCCGTCCGGCGACCCCGGCTCCCGCTGCACTCCGGCGGACTCCCAACCCCCGACCTCCGCTGCAGTGCTCCCACCACCCGCTGCCGTTCCTCCCTGCTCGGCCGGCGGCCATCACCCCTCCACCCCTCAAATGCACAGCCCGACTCGCCTCCCTCCGGCTGCTACTCCGGCCGGCAACTCCTCCATCTCCATCACCATTCACCTCCACCACCAAGCTCCTCCCCGTTCCTCCTCTGTTAGCTCTCCGGCCGGCCAGCAAGGTGACCGAGCCCGATCTGCCCCGGCTCCCGCTGGCCTCCACCAGTCCGGCGGCCGGCCAAGCCCCGATCATCGCTGTAAGCAATCCTCTCTCCCTCTTTCTTCTTTAGTTATAGTTATATATATATATATATATATATATATATATATATATGGATGTATATATTTATATATATATATGTATATACGTTCATGAGTATACTAATATATGTATTTGTATATAATAAGTAATGTATAGTTAATGTATATTTAATTAATGTAAAGTATTTATATATTTAATTAATGTGTGTATATATATTATTTTGGTATAATGTAGGTATAAATGTGTATATGTGTACGTACATATATATATTAACATATGTACTTTATATATCTACGTAGCATATTTTCAATGTATGTATTTAATTGGCATATGTATATTATTATTTTATTAGTATCTAATTCTATGAGTATAGTAGGTAATTAAAAATTATATAATTAAGTATATATTTAATGGATGCTTTAAATACATGAATATGCGTAGCATTTATTTAATTAATATTTAAATACATAACGTATTAGTATGTTGATATAATTAATACATTCGTAATGTTAATTAAAGATATGTATATTATTTCTTTTTGTGAATATTTAATTGTATAAGTATAGGTATGTATTATTTAACTGTATATGTAATTATGTATTTTAAATTTACGTTTAAACAGTAGTTTATATATATATCTGTGTTATATTGATATGTAAGTATATATATATCTATATAAAAATTAATTTGGTATTAGTATTTAATAAAAACGTATTTTGGTATAAATGAACAAATATGTAAATAACCGTATTTTGGTATCAATGTATATAGGTAGAGTTATATTTTCATATTGGTATATATATAATTTGTATAAGCTAGTATATGTATTTGTATGTAATTAGTATATGTAAATAAATTATTTTGTATATATATATTGTAAAGTATTTATGTATTTAATTAAGGCAAATGTATATATAACATATTTGGTATATGTATTATTTTTGGTAAAAATGTATAAATATGTAAATTGTATATTATTTAATTATTAGAAATCAATTGTATGAGTATAGTATATATTTAAATAAATTCTATAATTAAGTTGGTATATATATATATTTTTTTGTATATATATATATACTTGATATAATTTCAAATGTATATTTTGTACATACATTTAATATATGTTATATATATATATGATTGATATATATAAATACGTGTGCTACTATATGTATTTTAAATATATATATATACATAGCATAATTTCAATATATATTTAATTGGTATATTCATCTGTATGTAGTATTGTATAATTTAATTGGTATAAATTAGTATATAAAAATAATAGTATACGTACTATTTTGGTGTATACATATAGATCTTTATTGTTCAATTGACATAGATATATATGTGTAGGTATATTTTTGTATAAACCCTTAGTACATCTTTATAATATATACAAGTATATTTTGTAGTTGTATTTAATTGGAGATATGGTTGTATATACATACAGGTATTAGTTTTATTTAAAGTGTATATATTTGTACTTATACCTATTATTGTAATTAAGGGATATTAAGATATAGTTGGCCTATCTAGTAGATGACCCCTACCGTACCTAGCGTAGCCCTAAGGCCAGTGTATTTGTGATGTGTTAGTGTAGCACCTGATACAAATGTTGTATTTGATATATTTTAGGACTGTTGGTTCCTCCAGACGATACTCTGGGACAGGACATTGGTATTACCAGCTAAGGACCCAAGGCAAGTACATTCTCTGATTAGTTTCTAATTTATGATATCTCCTATGTTCCCTGTATCTGGTGTAAATATCCATGTTCTTGACACGTTGGTTACACGGATTGGTATACACGGATCTCGTCATGAGATGTTATTCCTTATTCATGGTGTAGCTTGTACAAGACTTGTTTCCTTGATATCTTGTGCATGTACAGACACTGATTTCCGGGGAGATTTGCTACCTCCCTAGGGAATCCCGTGCCATAGCGTAACATGATTAGATCTACTATACCAGTCGGGGGTGGGGAGTATTTTAGTATAGATATGTGATCATACCCAACTTTCCATGCATCATAGCTCACCCCGCATCTCACGTCGGGTGCGGCCTGACCTCTCCATGCCTCATAGCTGTTACGTGTGATTAGCCTGACCTCTCCATGCATCATAGCTAACCAACGGTTAGCCTGACCTTCCATGAATCATAGCTAATCACATGTAACCAGCCTGATCAAGTTCCCAAGCCGATCACATGTTAAAGCTAGTACTCACACACTTAGTCATAGGTTCTTGCTCATGGACATATTGTTTCTTTTCCTGCAGTTACTTACAGTATTTTTTCCAGTATTTCTTCATTGTACATTTCTCGTACCTGTACATGCATCTGGTATATTTTTCCATCTAGAACTGCTACATAGTTTATGTCATTTATATAGAACTGCTAATTAGAGATGTACTTTGCTCCTTCCTGACTGGAAACATTTTTCCAGACTGTGACCTTAGTAGACTGGGTTCTGACATACTTGGGGATTGGAAGTTAATGATTGCAGGTATGATTATTTTGTCATTAGACTTGTGTTGTATTCTTTTGTTTCTTCAAATTCCTATCGTGCTGTAGTTGTGATTGAGTATGTTGTTAATATTTTTATAGTGTTATCCGAGTCTCCTTATGGAGTTGGATACTAGCGTGAGATTTTATAGATAGTACTTGACCTAGACAGCGTTCTACCGCCGATGCTGCGGCGTAGGCTGGACGTACCCACGCATTCGTGCCCCTAAACCGGGTGCGGGTCGTCATCTACTAGTGTATATACACAATTACGTATTTTGTACAAATTACTAATAGACGCTTATATATATATTATATACGTTTTATTGGTATACTAAGTATTAATGTATGTTTCAGTATTTAAATATAAATAAATGTATTTTTGGTATATATGTATATATAACCGTATTTTGGTATAAATATGTGTACCTATATATATAAACATGTATAAACCTATTTTGGTATGTATGTATATATATATATAATATAAGTTAATATGTATTTTGGTACATGTATACTAGTTATATGTATGAGTGATGTATAATTTTTTTCACATAAATAAAATATATTTCCACTTATGTACATACAGTTATACCTATTTTGTATACTTTGGAATAACTATATATATATATGTATTAAGTTATTTATTGATAATATGATTAATTGGTAAATTACTAGGTGACCCTAGTTGACTAGTGCCATACCTGATAAAGCCCCTGAGTTCATGTAATTGTGATGTGTTAGTGTAGCACCTGATGCAAATATTGTATTTGATATATTTTAGGACTGTGGTTCCTCCAGACGATACTCTGGGACAGGACATTGGTTTTACCAGCTAAGGACCCAAGGCAAGTACATTCTCTGATTAGTTTCTAATTTATGATATCACCTATGTTCACTGTATCTAGTGTAAATATCCATGTTCTTGACACATTGGTTACACGGATTGGTATACACGGATCTCGTCATGAGATGTTATTCCTTATTCATGGTGTAGCTTGTACAAGACTTGTTTTCCTTGTTATCTTGTGCATGTACAGACACTGATTCCCGGGGAGATTTGCTACCTTCCTAGGGAATCCCGTGCCGTAGCGTACCATGATTGGATCTACTATACCAGTCGGGGGTTTGGGGAGTATTTTAGTGTAGATATGTGATCATACCCAACTATCCATGCATCATAGCTCACCCCACATCTCACGTCGGGTGCGGCCTGACCATCTCCATGCCTCATAGCTGTTACGTGTGATTAGCCTGACCTCTCCATGCATCATAGCTAACCTACGGTTAGCCTGACCTTCCATGAATCATAGCTAATCACATGTAACCAGCCTGATCAAGTTCCCAAGCCGATCACATGTTAAAGCTAGTACTCACACACTTAGTCATAGGTTTCTTGCTCATTGACATATTGTTCTTTTCCTGTATTTACTTACAGTATTTCCAGTATTTCTCTCATTGTACATTTCTCGTATCTATATATGCATCTGGTATGTTTCCATCTAGAACTGCTACATAGTTTATGTCATTTATATAGAACTGCTATTTAGAGATGTACTTTGCTCCTTCCTGACTGGAAAATATTTTTCCAGACTGTGACCTTAGTAGACTGGGTTCCGATACACTTGGGAAAATTGGATGTTACTGATTGCAGGTATGATTATTGTGTCTTTAGACTTGTGTTCTTTTATTTCTTCATTCCTATCGTGCTGTAGTTGTGATTGAGTATTTCTAGATTTATTTTATGATGTCCACGTCTCCTTATGGAGTTGGATACTAATGTGAGATTATTTAGATAGTACTTGACCTAGACAGCGTTCTACCGCCGATGCTGCGGCGTAGGCTGGACGTACCCACGCACTCGTGCCCCTAAACCGGGTGCGGGTCGTGACACGTTTTTAGTGGTGGCCCATGCAGGTCGGACTTCGCTAGTTGTGCGATGTCGTAGTAGTGCGACGTCTTAGTTGTACTACTACATGCCTGCTATAGAATATAGGATATAGGATACTAGGATGAGAGAGAATACTCAATCACAAATTCTTGAGAGATTCCTGGGACGACCCCTTGAGAATCTTATTATAATTTCCAAATTAAATCTTTTTCCTTGTTTCCGTCCGCTCTCGCTTGTTGTTATTAAACTTGATTCTTGTTGATAAGTTATTAAATTAAAAATCTTGGTATCATTATTGAGTTTGATTCTTGTTGACCAGTTGTTAAATTTAATTCTTGGTATCGTTGTTGAGTTGATTTCATATCGAGATGAATTTTTACGGACTAGGATTTATGGTATCATCTGATGACATATATTGATGAGGACAGTGAGGAAGGTAAAACGTCTACTTTGGTTATGGAACCTAGAATTTATCGCAGCCATATTAGCTGTGGTGACGAGAACGTAGGGACCTGACTTGGATGTACATACTATAGTTATGAAGCTTAGAGTCTTTCGCAGCCATACCGGTTGGCGTGGCGAAAATTCTAGACGACATGATTATAGAGTGCATACCTTAGTTACGAAACCTATCGTTTATCGCATCTATGCTTACTGGCGTGGCGAGGATTCTGAGTGTCATGATTTCAGACAGACGTGTATGATTATCAGGTTGTATCCTAAATTGGTTCTTAAAATATCATCTCAAGACTTATCTATTTCTGTTATTCCAGGACTTTGTTCCACCGCTTCTTTCTTTACTAGCAGTAAAGATACCTTCTGTCCTCAATTCAGTCTTTGGGCTCCTATTCCTTGAGGATTTCTTGTTAAGTATGATAAATAGTGGCTTGTAATTTTGTTGTGTCTTGTATTAGTATTGACTGTGTTGCTAGTGAGTTGTAAGTGTTTCTTAGTTGGACATGTGAGCAGTAGGCTTTAATCTAGAGTTAGCCCCTAGTATAGTACCTTGTACCAATGATTCTAGGAGTAGTGTCATTAGAGACTGAGAGTTAAGGAGAGTATAGAGTATCAGTGATAGTTCTCAGAGTTAGTATCAGAGCCAATTACCCGTCCTGGATAATCATGATTATGTAATTGAGTGATCTATGTAAACGATTAAGTATCCGGGAATTGTGTTAAGGATTTATGGAGCATGATGTCCAATTGGATGATTGATATCGAAAATGTTAAAGGTAAAGAAATGTATATGTATAAAGGGTTTAATGAGATGTCATAAGTAGAGAAATATCAGGATTAGTAATGGAAGTGGTGAAGCGTATCACGGATTAGTTTAATAGGCTTTAAAGGATTGAAGGAAAAACATATACAACCAGCGAGATGAGGAACCATACACATACCCATGAGAGTAAAGAAACAGGAGTGTTATAGAGGATACAGGTGATCATGAGTCTAATGAGCTCGATGAGATAATCCATTAATGCAGCTAGTGATATAATACCAAGAGTGCTAATGATTCTATATCGAGGATTAGTCAAGGATGACGTTAATAACAGTAAGCACCCTGTATGATGATAATTAGATGATATACCAGTTGACATAAATTGAAAATCATGAAAGAAATTACAGGTGATGATAACTTTGATCATTGGAGATAATGGTGCAAGTAATTTAGGCAGTACAATTTTAGTACACAGTTATAAACACTAGATGCATTGAGTGCACCTTGAGTATCAGAGACCGTGAGCACTAATATGTACATTGAGGAGTTATAAATTAAAAGGTGGAAATGAATTTTAAATTTTCAAGAATTTCTAAGGAGTTGAGATTTTATGTTGTCAAAATATTGAGGATTTAAAATTTGATTCACTAAACATAGTTAAGGCTACAAAGATTTTAGAAGTGATTAAATTTTATTTCGATGTGAAGTATCTAATTTTGAGGAGGTATATGCATTTTATTTTAAGTTGATCGGGAAGTTAAACCTTGACGATTATTTTGAGGATTAATTTTTGGTAGATGAGAGGTATGAATATTAATATATGATTAGTTGATATGGGTACCAGTGTACATGAATAGGAAATTGTTAGTGTGCTAGAGTTAAGTGTTTGTTAGAAGATAGTGCAAGTATATATTAAGCAGGTTCTTTCTTTTCTTTCCTCATGTTCTTGTTGTCTTCTGATTGATTGATACCTTAGTACCGCAGCTGTATGCATGAATTCTTGTTATAATGTAGTTAGTAGTACCCCTGGTACAGAGACTGCAATACCCTGACAAAAGACACCCTGATCATACATATTTCTCTTAGGTTGCATGTTGTATGGGTGTAGGTAGAATTCTCTTAGACTCTGATTGTTGAGGATTTAACTGTAGTAGAGATTAACGAAGAGGTTATGACTTGATAAAGAGAGACAAGGTGCCTAAAATCTTGAGGAAAAATATTAAATTAAATAAAGAGTTGGAAATTTAATATGGCGTAATTGAAGTTTTGTTAAATCATTGATTTTTGAAGATTATGAAATGATTGAATTTATCATTAAATTTGAGGAATTTAAGAAGGCCATCGATATATTTATTGGACCGCAAATTGTAAACTTATATTCTGAATATTGTACTGGAGGTTCCATAAGTATTACATCGTTGCATATTATGGAAAAAAAAAATCGAGGGATAAGAACACAGATGGATTAGTGTTAAATTTAAATTTGGGACGAGATTCAATTTTTGAAATATGCACTGATTGGATTTCAATTAGAGAATTGAATATTAAATTCTTGTATTTCGTTATTAACTTAAAATTTTGGAGGATATTGTGATAAGAATGGGATTTGACTTATTTTTGAAGATTTTTAGGGATATGATATTTATAGAATTTTTGAAAGAATTTATTGTGAAATAACAATATGGAGTAGTTCATGATTATATGATTTGAGGAATTTAATTTTGATGGTAGTAAATACATAAATAAAACAATCGAGGAAAAAAAAAATCGAGGATAAACATTGATTTAAATAAAGGGTCAAGAATTTAACATGACGGAATTTATGATGTATTAATTCCAGGAAGATTATGACATGATTAAATGGGTTATAAAAATTTGGAAAATTGGGGGATTATCAATATTTAATGGATTGCAAGTTATGAATTTTAGAACTTTATATTTGAATGTGACATTTGGAGAATCCTTAAATATCATATTGTTGAGTTTTGAGGAGTGGATATTAAATTCTGAGTATCGAATTAGTAGCTAAAAAAAAAAAAAAAAAAAAAAAAAAAAAAAAAAAAACTTTCAGGAAATTTTTGATAAAAAGGGACTTTGATTCTATGTCGAGGATTTTTACAGGAATACAAATAATTTCAGATTTTTGAAATTGTGAAAAGACCTTGTGTATTATTCGTGGTTGATGAATTTAATTGAGGGAATAATAGTGTGTATGATTTAAACACTAGTGTGAGGATTTTAAATTTCGAGGACGAAATTCTTTTAAGGTGGGTAGACTTGTCACTACCACATTCTGAAAACAGGGGTATTTTCGACTTTTTTTGCAATATTTAATATTATTGTAGTTATAATTAATTAATTGCATAATAGTATATTTGATTTAAATAATTATTATGTGTGATGTGTAATTAAATATATAATTATATGCAGTGTTAATTATTTTAGCTAGCAGACTAGACCTAGAAGCCCAGTAGACGAACCCCTGTCCGAATTATAGAATTCTGGATTTTATTATTTTATTTAGGATTTAATATTTGGAGAGTGTAATTAATTACTGTATTTTATTTAATATTTTGCGCATTGCCTTTGCTTCGGTATTTGGAGCACTATCCAGACTTTTGTCTTCTAACAAATTTCACAACCTTGCTCTAGACATGCCCACCTTCAATTCTGCTATTTTTGCAACTCATAATTTTGCTCCCTGTACATTATTTCTGGCCGCACAAAAATCGTCGCGGACGTTTATTTTAAAATTCCTATTTTATATCGTGGTGCATTCCAATCGAAAATTGGAGGCCATCTTGACCTATTTTTCGTGCGGCCCAAATTAGGGTAATATTCTGTTCTGAGTCTTCTTCAATATTGGTATTGATGACTTGATCTGATTTTGACCCCAAGTACTTCTAATTAATTGTTGAACACAACTTGCATTTATTTCTATTTAAATTGAGGATACCATTTTATCTGATTCTGAAATTCCAAATTAATTCCAGTGCCCTGCAAATTCAGCCCATACCCATCTTACAGCGTCCCCTGACCCTACAAAACACCGGACACCGAATCGCCCGCCAATTTTTGTCATTTTATGTGTCTGTGCAATTTCCCAAATTAAAGGGGGCTAAATTGCAAATTTGCATTTGTGGCCTCACCCAATTGTTTGAACAATGAGGGAACCTAATATTGTTATTTAAACTCTCACCCTCATTTCCCACATGAATTATTTTTTTCCATGTCCAATTTGGACCACCCAATTAATGGGCCAATCCCAACCCTTCATTCCAACACCCTCATCCCTATATATTGTTATGTCTACATCAACCCTAATCCCTAGAAACCTAGGTTTCCCCAACCAAGCCTCCATCCTCAACCTCAACCGTAGGAAGAAAATTTCTTCCTTTCTTCTTCTCTTTTCTTTCTTCTTTTTCTTTTTCTCCTTCTTCTTCTTCTGGAAACAGCAGCAATAAGGAGTCAAGCCGAAGCACAACGGGTGGCTGCAGAAATTGTGTTCTCCTTCTTGGAAAAGCAGCAGCAGAATAAAGTCAAGCCAAAGTATGAATGGCTGCAGCAAATCAGCTACCGCCATCAAACCGTGGTCGAATGATCCCGTATATTCCCAGTGACCCATGTTGGGGGGGGGGGAACACTAGCCCACCTGAAGGAGTTTCTGGTGAAGCCAGTGATGGGAAAGATGGCATCTTGGCTGGTGATTTTCGGAGGATCTCTAGATTCCAACATTGAGAGGAAGATGCGCGTCCCGAGGAAAGCATGGGAGCTCCTCCCTTGGTGCTCTGTGAATATGGAGAAGAAGAGCGAGAAGGAGAGTGCAAGTGCGTGTGATATTTTTCAGAAAAATTGGGTTTTTGATGAGAGTTATCCCCTGTATACAAGTGGGTCATGTCCAATTATAGATAAAGGGTTCAGCTGTGAGGCTAATGGAAGAATGGATGGAGACTACATGAAGTGGAGGTGGCAACCACACCAATATAGAATCCCTTCGACAGAGTCACATGCTATGTGCTCATTGTGACATCAGCTGACTATCTCATCTACTACCATAATCATCCACCACTACTCCTCCGGTCTCCGGCCGTACTCCGGCCACCCGACCCAACCACAGTAAGTTCCTCTTCCCTCTTCCTTTTCCTTTCTTCAGTTCTGTTCTCTTTTGTGTTAAGTTAAGCTTATATGAGATTAGTTAGTAATATTTAATTAGTTTAGTTTTTATTTAATTTAATTATGTAATAAATATAAGGGTTTTGACTATGTAAAAATAATAATTTCTGGTTTATATTATTAATTAAGGAATAGTTACAATAATAAAAGTTGTTCAAAATTTGTTTATCGGACTAGCAACCGATTTTTACTATAGACATAAAAATATATTGGCTTTTACATAAATTCTAGATTTTTTACAAATAAACTCTTAATTATTGTTCTAAATAAATTCAAATGATGTTCATAAACTAGGTGTTACCTTAATTACAACAAACGACCATTTCTCCGATTAGCCTGGTATCCTTACCTCGATTTTCGTGCCGGACTCCGATCTTGAACTTCTTTATATAGTTTCTAGCTATTTGGACTGCTCCGGACTCATTGGAACTAACTGCTATTTCATTTGGGATCACCTTGAGGAGGGTGGCATTATATACATTCTTTGATTAGTTATATATATATAAAATGTTTGGTTAATATATATATACAAAAATGTATTTTGGTTTGAAAAGTATATATGTATATACATCTACTAGTGTATATACACAATTACGTATTTTGTACAAATTACTAATAGACGCTTATATATATATTATATACGTTTTATTGGTATACTAAGTATTAATGTATGTTTCAGTATTTAAATATAAATAAATGTATTTTTGGTATATATGTATATATAACCGTATTTTGGTATAAATATGTGTACCTATATATATAAACATGTATAAACATATTTTGGTATGTATGTATATATATATATATAATATAAGTTAATATGTATTTTGGTACATGTATACTAGTTATATGTATGAGTGATGTATAATTTTTTTCACATAAATAAAATATATTTCCACTTATGTACATACAGTTATACCTATTTTGTATACTTTGGAATAACTATATATATATATGTATTAAGTTATTTATTGATAATATGATTAATTGGTAAATTACTAGGTGACCCTAGTTGACTAGTGCCATACCTGATAAAGCCCCTGAGTTCATGTAATTGTGATGTGTTAGTGTAGCACCTGATGCAAATATTGTATTTGATATATTTTAGGACTGTGGTTCCTCCAGACGATACTCTGGGACAGGACATTGGTTTTACCAGCTAAGGACCCAAGGCAAGTACATTCTCTGATTAGTTTCTAATTTATGATATCACCTATGTTCACTGTATCTAGTGTAAATATCCATGTTCTTGACACATTGGTTACACGGATTGGTATACACGGATCTCGTCATGAGATGTTATTCCTTATTCATGGTGTAGCTTGTACAAGACTTATTTTCCTTGTTATCTTGTGCATGTACAGACACTGATTCCCGGGGAGATTTGCTACCTTCCTAGGGAATCCCGTGCCGTAGCGTACCATGATTGGATCTACTATACCAGTCGGGGGTTTGGGGAGTATTTTAGTGTAGATATGTGATCATACCCAACTATCCATGCATCATAGCTCACCCCACATCTCACGTCGGGTGCGGCCTGACCATCTCCATGCCTCATAGCTGTTACGTGTGATTAGCCTGACCTCTCCATGTATCATAGCTAACCTACGGTTAGCCTGACCTTCCATGAATCATAGCTAATCACATGTAACCAGCCTGATCAAGTTCCCAAGCCGATCACATGTTAAAGCTAGTACTCACACACTTAGTCATAGGTTTCTTGCTCATTGACATATTGTTCTTTTCCTGTATTTACTTACAGTATTTCCAGTATTTCTCTCATTGTACATTTCTCGTATCTATATATGCATCTGGTATGTTTCCATCTAGAACTGCTACATAGTTTATGTCATTTATATAGAACTGCTATTTAGAGATGTACTTTGCTCCTTCCTGACTGGAAAATATTTTTCCAGACTGTGACCTTAGTAGACTGGGTTCCGATACACTTGGGGAAATTGGATGTTACTGATTGCAGGTATGATTATTGTGTCTTTAGACTTGTGTTCTTTTATTTCTTCATTCCTATCGTGCTGTAGTTGTGATTGAGTATTTCTAGATTTATTTTATGATGTCCACGTCTCCTTATGGAGTTGGATACTAGTGTGAGATTATTTAGATAGTACTTGACCTAGACAGCGTTCTACCGCCGATGCTGCGGCGTAGGCTGGACGTACCCACGCACTCGTGCCCCTAAACCGGGTGCGGGTCGTGACACGTTTTTAGATATATTATTTTGGTATAATGTAGGTATAAATGTGTATATGTGTACGTACATATATATATTAACATATGTACTTTATATATCTACGTAGCATATTTTCAATGTATGTATTTAATTGGCATATGTATATTATTATTTTATTAGTATCTAATTCTATGAGTATAGTAGGTAATTAAAAATTATATAATTAAGTATATATTTAATGGATGCTTTAAATACATGAATATGCGTAGCATTTATTTAATTAATATTTAAATACATAACGTATTAGTATGTTGATATAATTAATACATTCGTAATGTTAATTAAAGATATGTATATTATTTCTTTTTGTGAATATTTAATTGTATAAGTATAGGTATGTATTATTTAACTGTATATGTAATTATGTATTTTAAATTTACGTTTAAACAGTAGTTTATATATATATCTGTGTTATATTGATATGTAAGTATATATATATCTATATAAAAATTAATTTGGTATTAGTATTTAATAAAAACGTATTTTGGTATAAATGAACAAATATGTAAATAACCGTATTTTGGTATCAATGTATATAGGTAGAGTTATATTTTCATATTGGTATATATATAATTTGTATAAGCTAGTATATGTATTTGTATGTAATTAGTATATGTAAATAAATTATTTTGTATATATATATTGTAAAGTATTTATGTATTTAATTAAGGCAAATGTATATATAACGTATTTGGTATATGTATTATTTTTGGTAAAAATGTATAAATATGTAAATTGTATATTATTTAATTATTAGAAATCAATTGTATGAGTATAGTATATATTTAAATAAATTCTATAATTAAGTTGGTATATATATATATATTTTTGTATATATATATATACTTGATATAATTTCAAATGTATATTTTGTACATACATTTAATATATGTTATATATATATATGATTGATATATATAAATACGTGTGCTACTATATGTATTTTAAATATATATATATACATAGCATAATTTCAATATATATTTAATTGGTATATTCATCTGTATGTAGTATTGTATAATTTAATTGGTATAAATTAGTATATAAAAATAATAGTATACGTACTATTTTGGTGTATACATATAGATCTTTATTGTTCAATTGACATAGATATATATGTGTAGGTATATTTTTGTATAAACCCTTAGTACATCTTTATAATATATACAAGTATATTTTGTAGTTGTATTTAATTGGAGATATGGTTGTATATACATACAGGTATTAGTTTTATTTAAAGTGTATATATTTGTACTTATACCTATTATTGTAATTAAGGGATATTAAGATATAGTTGGCCTATCTAGTAGATGACCCCTACCGTACCTAGCGTAGCCCTAAGGCCAGTGTATTTGTGATGTGTTAGTGTAGCACCTGATACAAATGTTGTATTTGATATATTTTAGGACTGTTGGTTCCTCCAGACGATACTCTGGGACAGGACATTGGTATTACCAGCTAAGGACCCAAGGCAAGTACATTCTCTGATTAGTTTCTAATTTATGATATCTCCTATGTTCCCTGTATCTAGTGTAAATATCCATGTTCTTGACACGTTGGTTACACGGATTGGTATACACGGATCTCGTCATGAGATGTTATTCCTTATTCATGGTGTAGCTTGTACAAGACTTGTTTCCTTGATATCTTGTGCATGTACAGACACTGATTTCCGGGGAGATTTGCTACCTCCCTAGGGAATCCCGTGCCATAGCGTACCATGATTAGATCTACTATACCAGTCGGGGGTGGGGAGTATTTTAGTATAGATATGTGATCATACCCAACTTTCCATGCATCATAGCTCAACCCGCATCTCACGTCGGGTGCGGCCTGACCTCTCCATGCCTCATAGCTGTTACGTGTGATTAGCCTGACCTCTCCATGCATCATAGCTAACCAACGGTTAGCCTGACCTTCCATGAATCATAGCTAATCACATGTAACCAGCCTGATCAAGTTCCCAAGCCGATCACATGTTAAAGCTAGTACTCACACACTTAGTCATAGGTTCTTGCTCATGGACATATTGTTTCTTTTCCTGCAGTTACTTACAGTATTTTTTCCAGTATTTCTTCATTGTACATTTCTCGTACCTGTACATGCATCTGGTATATTTTTCCATCTAGAACTGCTACATAGTTTATGTCATTTATATAGAACTGCTAATTAGAGATGTACTTTGCTCCTTCCTGACTGGAAACATTTTTCCAGACTGTGACCTTAGTAGACTGGGTTCTGACATACTTGGGGATTGGAAGTTAATGATTGCAGGTATGATTATTTTGTCATTAGACTTGTGTTGTATTCTTTTGTTTCTTCAAATTCCTATCGTGCTGTAGTTGTGATTGAGTATGTTGTTAATATTTTCATAGTGTTATCCGAGTCTCCTTATGGAGTTGGATACTAGCGTGAGATTTTATAGATAGTACTTGACCTAGACAGCGTTCTACCGCCGATGCTGCGGCGTAGGCTGGACGTACCCACGCATTCGTGCCCCTAAACCGGGTGCGGGTCGTGACACGTTTTAGTGGTGGCCCATGCAGGTCAGACTACGCGAGTTGTGCGATGTCGTAGTAGTGTGGCATCCTTGTTATACTACTACGTACCTGTTATAGAATATAGGACATAGGATACTAGGATGAGAGAGGATACTCAATCATAAATTCTTGAAAGATTTCCTGGGATGACCCCATGAGAATCTTATTTTCAATTTAAATCTTTCCTTGTTTCCGTCCGCTCTCGCTTGTTGTTACTGAACTTGATTATTGTTGAGCAGTTATTAAATTAAATTCTTGGCATCATTATTGAGTTTATTCTTGTTGACCAGTTGGTAACTTTAATTCCTGGTATCGTTGTTGAGTTGATTTCAAATTGAGATGAATTTTACGGACTAAAATTTGCGGTATCATCTGATGACATATATTGATGAGGACAGTGAGAAAGGTAAAAACGTCTACTTTGGTCATGGAACCTAGAGTTTATCGCAGCCATATGAGCTGTCGTGACGAGAACGTAGGAACCTAACTTGGATGTACATACTTTAGTTATGAGATTTAGAGTTTCTCGCAGCCATACCGGTTGGCGTGGCGAGTATTCTAGATGACATGATTATAGGGTTGCATACCTTAGTTACGGAACCTGTCGTTTATCGCATCTATGCTTATTGGCGTGGCGAGGATTCTGAGTGCCATGATTTCGGATAGACGTGTATGATTATCAGGTTGTATCTTAAATTAGTTCTTAAAATATCATCTCAAGACTTATCTATTTCTGTTATTCCAGGACTTTGTTCCATCGTTCTTCTTTACTAGCAGTAAAGATACCTTCTGTCCTCAATTCAGTCTTTGAGCTCCTATTCCTTGAGAATTCCTTGTTAAGCATGGTAATTAGTGGCTTGTAATTTTGTTTGTGTCTTGTATTAGTATCGACTGTGTTGCTAGTGATTTGTAAGTGTTTCTTAGTTGGGCTTGTGAGCAGTAGGCTTTGATCTAGAGTTAGCCCTTAGCATAGTACCTTGTACCAATGATTCTAGGAGTAGTGTCATTAGAGACTGAGAGTTAAGGAGAGTATAGAGTATCAGTGATAGTTCTCAGAGTTAGTATCAGAGCCAATTACCCGTCCTGGATAATCATGATTATGTAATTGAGTGATCTATGTAAACGATTAAGTATCCGGGAATTGTGTTAAGGATTTATGGAGCATGATGTCCAATTTGATGATTGATATCGGAAATATTAAAGGTAAAGAAATGTATATGTATAAAGGGTTTAATGAGATGTCATAAGTAGAGAAATATCAGGATTAGTAATGGAAGTTGTGAAGCGTATCACGGATTAGTTCAATAGACTTTAAAGGATTAAAGGAAATACATATACAACCATCGAGATGAGGAACCCTATACTCGCCCATGAGAATAAGAAAATGAGTGTTATAAAAGGTACAGCTAATCATGAGTTCAAATGAGCTTGATGAGATAATCCATTAATGCAGCTAGTGATATAATACCAAGAGTGCTAATGATTCTATATCGAGGATTAGTCAAGGATGACGTTAATAACAGTAAGCACTCTGTGTGTTGATAATTAGATGATATACCAATTGACATAAATTGAAATCATGAAAGAAAACACAGTTGATGATAACTTTGATCATTGGAGGTAATAGTGCAAGTGATTCGGGCAGTACAAATTTAGTGCACAGTTCTAGACAATAGATGTATTGAGTGCACCTTGAGTATCAGAGACCGTGAGCACTAATATGTACATTGAGGAGTTATAAATTAAAAGGTGGAAATGAATTTTAAATTTTCAGAATTTTTAAGGAGTTGAGATTTTATGTAATTAAAATATTGAGGATTTAAATTTGATTCACTAAACATAGTTAAGGCTACAAGGATTTTAGAAGTGATTAAATTTTATTTCGATGTGAAGTATCTAATTTTGAGGAGGTATATGCATTTTATTTTAAGTTGATCGGGAAGTTAAACCTTGACGATTATTTTGAGGATTAATTTTTGGTAGATGAGAGATATGAATATTAATATATGATTAGTTGATATGGGTACCAGTGTACATGAATAAGAATTAGTTAGTGAATGTGCCAGAGTTAAGTGTTTGATTGAGATAGTAGACACTACAAGTAATATGTTAACATGATCCTTCTTCCTTCCTAATGTTCCTTTTCTTTCGCCTTTCGATTGATTGATTGATTTTCCTAGTACTGTGGTTCACATGCATGATTTCTTGTTAGAATATAACTGGTAGTACCCCCTAACAGATACTGCAATACCATGACAAAGGACACCATGATCTTAGGTTGCATGTTGTATGAGTGTAGGTAGAATTCTCTTAGACTTTGATTGTTGAGGATTTAACTGTAGTAAAGAATAACGAAGAGGTTATGACTTGACGAAGAGAGACAAGGTGCCTTAATTTTTGAGGAAAAATAGTAAATTAAATAAAGAGTTGGGAATTTAATATGGCGTAATTAAATTTTTTGATTATGAAATGATTGAATTTATCATTGAATTTGAGAAAATTAAGAAGGCCATCGATACATTTATTGGACTGCAAGTTATGAACTTATGTCTTGAATATTGTATTGGAGGTTGCATAAGTATTACATCGTTGCATATTATGTGGAAAAAAAAAAAAAAAATCGAGGATAAACATTGATTTAAACAGAGGGTTAGAAATTTAACATGGCAGGATTTATGATGTAATTAATTTCCAGGAAGGATATTATATGATTGAGGTTATCATTAGAATTTGAGGAAATTAAGGAGATTGTTATTAAATTATTTGATTGCAAGTTATGAATTATAAAAGGTTATATTTGGATGTTGCATTTGGAGAATCCTTAAATATCATATTGTTGAGTATTATAAGTACTGAATTATTAACAAGAACTTTCAAGGAAATTTGGATGGACTTTGATTTTACTTTGAGGATTTTTCAGGTTATACAACAATTTTAAAATTTTGAATTTGCGAAAAGACCTTGTGGATTATTCGTGGTTGATGAATTTAATTGAGGGAATAATAGTGTGTATGA
The DNA here is from genome assembly GCA_036927795.1 of Iris macrosiphon. Lineage (NCBI taxonomy): Eukaryota > Viridiplantae > Streptophyta > Magnoliopsida > Asparagales > Iridaceae > Iris > Iris macrosiphon. Next base: position 113,563,885 of record JAYESA010000011.1, read on the forward strand.
TTTAAACACTAGTATGAGGATTTTAATTTCGAGGACGAAATTCTTTTAAGGTGGGTAGACTTGTCACTACCACATTCCGAAAACAGGGATATTTTCGAATTTTTATAATATTTAAAATTATGTTATTTACAATTTATTAATTTCATGATAATGTATTTGATTTAAATAATTCGTGCGATGTGTAATTCAAAATATATAATTATATGCAGTGTTTATTATTTATGTTAGCTAGCAGACTAGACCTAGAAGCCAGTAGATGAGCACCTGTCGGAATTATGGAATTTTGAGGTTAATTGTTTTATTTAGAATTAATTTATTGGAGGTGTAATTAATTGCTGTATTTTATTTAATATTTTGCGCATTGCCTTTGCTTTGATATTTGGAGCACTATCCAGACTTTTGTCTTCCAACAAATTTCACAATCTTGTCCTAGACATGCCCGCCTTCCATTCTGCTATTTTTGCAACTCATAATTATGCTCTCTGTGCATTATTTCTAGCCGCACAAAAATCGTCGCGGACGTTATTTAATAAATTCCTATTTTGTATCGTTGTGCGTTCCAATTAAAAATTGGGGACAATCTTGACCTATTTTTCGTGCGGCCCAAATTAGGGTAATATTCTGTTCTGTGTCTTCTTCACTATTGGTATTGATGACCTGACCTGATTTTGGCCCCATGTACTCCTAATTAATCTTTGAACACAACTTGCATTTTATTTCTATTTAAATTGAGGATACTAATTTAACCGATTCTGAAATTCCAATTTAATTCCAGTGCCCTGTAAATTGAGCCCATGCCAATCTTACAGCGCCCCCTGACCCTACAAAACATCGGACCCCGAATCGCCCGCCAAATTTTCGTCATTTTATGTGTTTGTGCAATTTCCCGAATTTAAGGGGGCTAATTTGCAAATTTGCATTTTGGTGTAAACAACCAATTATTTAAACAATGAGGGAACCTAATATATTTTATTTAAACTCTCACCCTCACCCACATGAAGGAATTCTCCATGTTTAATCTGGACCACCCATTTAATTGGGTGCATCCTCACCATTAGATTCCACACACCTCTTCATATATAATGTCCCATCCTAAACCCTAATCCCTAGGCAACCTAGGTTTTCCCCCACCTCAAGCCTCCTCCATCCTCAACGTAGGAAACCAAAACTCCTTCTTCTCCTTCTTCCTTTCTTCTTCTCTTTTCTTCTTCTCTTCTTCTCCTTCTTCTTCTTCTTCTTCTTCTTCTTCTTCCTTTCTTCTTTAAAATTGAAATTTAAAAGAGAAGAAAGGGGGGGGAACACTGTTCACCCCCCCCAAGTACTGTTCACCCGGGTGAGCCCCCTTCAGCCGGTGGCTGCTTTCCCTCACTGCGAGCTCTCCGTCGGCCTGGATCTCCGGCCGACGACGAAGCCGGTCCCCGGTGGCTGCTCCCCTCCCATCTCCTCCGCACGGTCCCGTCCGGCGACCCCGGCTCCCGCTGCACTCCGGCGGACTCCCAACCCCCGACCTCCGCTGCAGTGCTCCCACCACCCGCTGCCGTTCCTCCCTGCTCGGCCGGCGGCCATCACCCCTCCACCCCTCAAATGCACAGCCCGACTCGCCTCCCTCCGGCTGCTACTCCGGCCGGCAACTCCTCCATCTCCATCACCATTCACCTCCACCACCAAGCTCCTCCCCGTTCCTCCTCTGTTAGCTCTCCGGCCGGCCAGCAAGGTGACCGAGCCCGATCTGCCCCGGCTCCCGCTGGCCTCCACCAGTCCGGCGGCCGGCCAAGCCCCGATCATCGCTGTAAGCAATCCTCTCTCCCTCTTTCTTCTTTAGTTATAGTTATATATATATATATATATATATATATATATATATATATATATATATATATATATATATATATATATATATATATATATATATATATATATATATGGATGTATATATTTATATATATATACGTATATACGTTCATGAGTATACTAATATATGTATTTGTATATAATAAGTAATGTATAGTTAATGTATATTTAATTAATGTAAAGTATTTATATATTTAATTAATGTGTGTATATATATTATTTTGGTATAATGTAGGTATAAATGTGTATATGTGTACGTACATATATATATTAACATATGTACTTTATATATCTACGTAGCATATTTTCAATGTATGTATTTAATTGGCATATGTATGTTATTATTTTATTAGTATCTAATTCTATGAGTATAGTAGGTAATTAAAAATTATATAATTAAGTATATATTTAATGGATGCTTTAAATACATGAATATGCGTAGCATTTATTTAATTAATATTTAAATACATAACGTATTAGTATGTTGATATAATTAATACATTCGTAATGTTAATTAAAGATATGTATATTATTTCTTTTTGTGAATATTTAATTGTATAAGTATAGGTATGTATTATTTAACTGTATATGTAATTATGTATTTTAAATTTACGTTTAAACAGTAGTTTATATATATATCTGTGTTATATTGATATGTAAGTATATATATATCTATATAAAAATTAATTTGGTATTAGTATTTAATAAAAACGTATTTTGGTATAAATGAACAAATATGTAAATAACCGTATTTTGGTATCAATGTATATAGGTAGAGTTATATTTTCATATTGGTATATATATAATTTGTATAAGCTAGTATATGTATTTGTATGTAATTAGTATATGTAAATAAATTATTTTGTATATATATATTGTAAAGTATTTATGTATTTAATTAAGGCAAATGTATATATAACGTATTTGGTATATGTATTATTTTTGGTAAAAATGTATAAATATGTAAATTGTATATTATTTAATTATTAGAAATCAATTGTATGAGTATAGTATATATTTAAATAAATTCTATAATTAAGTTGGTATATATATATATATTTTTGTATATATATATATACTTGATATAATTTCAAATGTATATTTTGTACATACATTTAATATATGTTATATATATATATGATTGATATATATAAATACGTGTGCTACTATATGTATTTTAAATATATATATATACATAGCATAATTTCAATATATATTTAATTGGTATATTCATCTGTATGTAGTATTGTATAATTTAATTGGTATAAATTAGTATATAAAAATAATAGTATACGTACTATTTTGGTGTATACATATAGATCTTTATTGTTCAATTGACATAGATATATATGTGTAGGTATATTTTTGTATAAACCCTTAGTACATCTTTATAATATATACAAGTATATTTTGTAGTTGTATTTAATTGGAGATATGGTTGTATATACATACAGGTATTAGTTTTATTTAAAGTGTATATATTTGTACTTATACCTATTATTGTAATTAAGGGATATTAAGATATAGTTGGCCTATCTAGTAGATGACCCCTACCGTACCTAGCGTAGCCCTAAGGCCAGTGTATTTGTGATGTGTTAGTGTAGCACCTGATACAAATGTTGTATTTGATATATTTTAGGACTGTTGGTTCCTCCAGACGATACTCTGGGACAGGACATTGGTATTACCAGCTAAGGACCCAAGGCAAGTACATTCTCTGATTAGTTTCTAATTTATGATATCTCCTATGTTCCCTGTATCTAGTGTAAATATCCATGTTCTTGACACGTTGGTTACACGGATTGGTATACACGGATCTCGTCATGAGATGTTATTCCTTATTCATGGTGTAGCTTGTACAAGACTTGTTTCCTTGATATCTTGTGCATGTACAGACACTGATTTCCGGGGAGATTTGCTACCTCCCTAGGGAATCCCATGCCATAGCGTACCATGATTAGATCTACTATACCAGTCGGGGGTGGGGAGTATTTTAGTATAGATATGTGATCGTACCCAACTTTCCATGCATCATAGCTCACCCCGCATCTCACGTCGGGTGCGGCCTGACCTCTCCATGCCTCATAGCTGTTACGTGTGATTAGCCTGACCTCTCCATGCATCATAGCTAACCAACGGTTAGCCTGACCTTCCATGAATCATAGCTAATCACATGTAACCAGCCTGATCAAGTTCCCAAGCCGATCACATGTTAAAGCTAGTACTCACACACTTAGTCATAGGTTCTTGCTCATGGACATATTGTTTCTTTTCCTGCAGTTACTTACAGTATTTTTTCCAGTATTTCTTCATTGTACATTTCTCGTACCTGTACATGCATCTGGTATATTTTTCCATCTAGAACTGCTACATAGTTTATGTCATTTATATAGAACTGCTAATTAGAGATGTACTTTGCTCCTTCCTGACTGGAAACATTTTTCCAGACTGTGACCTTAGTAGACTGGGTTCTGACATACTTGGGGATTGGAAGTTAATGATTGCAGGTATGATTATTTTGTCATTAGACTTGTGTTGTATTCTTTTGTTTCTTCAAATTCCTATCGTGCTGTAGTTGTGATTGAGTATGTTGTTAATATTTTCATAGTGTTATCCGAGTCTCCTTATGGAGTTGGATACTAGCGTGAGATTTTATAGATAGTACTTGACCTAGACAGTGTTCTACCGCCGATGCTGCGGCGTAGGCTGGACGTACCCACGCATTCGTGCCCCTAAACCGGGTGCGGGTCGTGACAGCTGGTATGTAGCCCCGGCATTCTTCAATCCGAAGGGCATGACCGTATAGCAATATACCCCCAGTGGTGTCCGGAAAGCAGTGTGCTTCTCATCTTCAGGATGCATCTTGATCTGATTGTATCCCGAGAACCCGTCCATGAAAGACATGCGTTCGAAACCGCAGGTGTTGTCGATCATGATGTCGGTGATAGGAAGAGGGAATTCATCTTTGGGATAGGCCGCATTTAGATCCCGGTAATTGATGCAGATACGCACCTTCCCATTCTTTTTCATGACTGGGACAACATTGGCGACCCAGTCGGGATGTTGCTCTTCACGGATGAAGCCGCAGGCTATCAACTTCTTGACTTCAGCTTCAATGGCGTCCATCATATCCGGGCGGAACCGGCGTTGGTGCTGTTTGACAGGCCTTGAGTTGGTCAAAATGTTGAGCTTGTGAGTAGCCACCTTCGGATCGAGGCCTGGCATATCCTCATAATTCCACGCGAAGACGTCGACGTATTCTTTTATCAGTTGGATGATTTCTTCCCTTTCAGTTGGGGAAAGATAGTTACTGATAAATATTGGCTTTGGTGAGAGTTCACCCCCAACGTCGATTTGGACAACTTCGTCTTTAGTGGGAGGTTCCTTTTGCTCGAAGCGAAATTCCCACTACGTATCCATGTGTTGAGCCCAAGCGTCATTTTTGAACAACTCAGATTCTTGTTCGCTTGCCTCTAAGGGATCTGTCGACGCCATATTCACCGAGAATGTTTGTCCGAGATCGTTGGATGAGTCGGAGGACGTTGAGCCGCCTTGAGGAGAGGCAATGGCGTCTTCAGAAGCCACAAGGAAGGTCGGATATCCTAACCCGAAGCGGGTTTGTCGGTAGCAAGAGTTGCCGAGCAGCGGCGTACACCTGCCCCTCCCATTGTTGAGACCTTGGTTCCGCTTCAGATTGTAGCCCATATTCTGCATGATCTTAAGCGCTTGTGGGCTGTATCGACGAACCTGTATTTCCCCAGTATCGTCGTCGAAAGCATCTTCTTGGATAGCTGGTTGATTGCGCATACGGCCGAAGAATATCGGACGCTGAGTGCTGTAGGTAGGTGGGACGATGAAGATAGAATCCTCATGGGGCCCATACGTTGCGACGACGTTGGATGATGACGCTACTTCCCATACATATGGACGATAGGCCTTTATAGCTCCCAAGAATTTTTGTGCTATTGGTTCTATCTCGTCAATGTACGGGGAAAGGGAACTTTTATTGTCATTAGCAACCGCGTTAGTAGTTTTTACATCCCTTAGTTTTTTGTCGCGCCGAAGGTTGATGACCAAGGGTGGAGGCTTTTTGTTTAAGGTAATTGCCAAAGGATCACCCCCCTTTCCTGACCTAGCATCGTTCAGGTGGGCGGTCATAGGCTCTGTGGCATTTGGACGAGCAGTCCGTCCTTTCACCTTGATCGACAGAGGTTGTTTGACAGAGGGTTCTTCTGGCTCCCGACGGGATTCCTTCTCTGTCTGGGCCGTTACCTCTTCCGTGTAGCTCTGAGAGTATAACACGGCGTCGGAGTAGTAGGATTCCACCCCTCTGAACGGGTTTAAGTCTGCAAACTCGGTTTGCACCGCTCCTTTGGCATCTACATATTTGAAGCATTGATGTAGAGTTGAAGGGACAATGTTGTGGTCGTGGATCCACGGTCTTCCCAGCAGGATGTTGTAGGACACCTCTGAATCAATGACGTAGCATATAGCCACTGATCTAAGGTTGCCAATCTGGATTCTCAAGCGAATCTTCCCCAATGGTTTACTCTTTCCAGCGTTGAAACCCACAATTGTAGTAGTGGTATAGGCCAGTTCGCTGGTGGGGATCCTCAACGGCCTGAGCAGACTGTGAGGAATGATGCTGATTGACGATCCCGGATCTATGTGAATCCGGTCGACTTCCATGGAACCGATGTATCCGGTGTGATAGAGAGGCCTGTCATGCCTGTTGTGTTTCAGCAGCATGTCACCTTGGGTGAAAGTGATGTTTGGTACCACCTCCATCACACTGTGGCATTGAGGGCACGCCACGGGTTCCTCGTTGGGGGACTTAAGCTGGGTTAGGCACACATCCGCTTGCATCAACGCTTCGCTCAGGGCTAGACGAGTGTCTTGGGAGAGCCTGAGTAGCTCGAAGATGGACAACCTGGCTGGCGTATTGGCCAGTTGGGCCAGGATGTCGAAGTTGTACGGTTTCTCTAAACCTTTGTTTGGAATGTTCTTTACAGGTACATCGAAGCGTACTTCCTTTTATTTTCCCTTGTCCGCTGGAGTTGGTCTTGAAGGACCGGTCTCTGGTGTGGCGGGCTCGGGTCCCGAAGGCTTGGTGGCTGGGGCGTCTTCCGGGCTCGTGCCGTAGTCCTTGAGGTAGGCTTTCCCTGATCGGGTAGCTGTAGCCAACACCTCGTCTTCTTCTGGAGTTGCAACCATATGGCATGGTTTGCATTTGGAGTTCTTTCTAGACTTAGCTCTGATAGCATCAGTCTCTTCTCCGATTTCTGACACCAGGTCGGGATGAACCCACATAATCTTGCCTTGCAGGGTAGTTAGGGGTACCAGGTTACGATTTTGATCCCGAGCTGGAGGGAGATTGATGATGTTCATCGTTGCTCGAAAAATAGGCGTGACACCATCCAGGATCGTTCGGGGAGGCAGACTGCCAAACTGGAGAGAGATCATGTTGGCCGTGACCGTCTTCTCGGTGTTGTGCAGGGTGATCGCCTTAGCATCGATTAACCCCTGGATCTTCCTTTTCAGTACGTAACACGCCTTTGTTGGGTGGTGTACGTATCGGTGGAAGACACAGTATTTGGGGTCGTTAGTATTGCCAACTTCCTGGGGCCGCCTCAGCTCTGGAAGGGTGATCTTGCCACTCTTGACGAGACACTCGAATATGCTCGGGACGTCGTCGTCGTCGAAGGAGTAGACTTCAACGGGTCTGGAAGTCCCGAGTTTTGCTTGCGCAGTTGCCGCAATCTTTGGTCTGGCCGTATTAATTGCCAGGGCTTCTTTCCCTTTGGGACCACGAGGGTGGTCGCTGCTAGGAGATGGCCTCTTGTCTCTGTCGGAGGCGGAGATCATGATGCCATAGTCGTGCGCCTTGCGACTATTATCTTCGGCTGCTACCGCCGAGATGATGAACGAGGGCCAATCACGGAACTGATATGGTCCTGTGAACACCGAGACCACGGGAAGGAGGTTCTTCCTGCAAATGTCCACCAATGCAGAGTCGGGAACTCCTGGAGGCATTTGTAAGGTGGCCTGACGAAAACGTTCGATGAAGATGCGAACGTCTTCCTTTTCCTTTTGCTTGACTTCGATGAGAGAGGACATAGACATGTCCATTCCTCCCTCGTAGAACCGTGTGAAGAATAAAGTTCTGAAGTCTTCGAAGGAAGTGATGCAGTTATCCGCCAAGCTGCGGTACCACTGATAGGCTACTCCTGAGAGGCAACCTTTGAACACCCGAGTAAGGAGGGCGTCGTTCCCTTGTAGCAACACCGTCATCATGCTGAAATAATTCATGTACTGGCTCGACGATGTTTTTCCCTCGAACAGGGCCATGGTCTGAGGTTTGTACCTTGGCGGGAAAGGGACTTCCTCCCAGATAGCTGGGTAGGGCTGGTTGATTCCCAGTTTCTTGAGCTGATCCTTGTGTTTCAAGGCGTCAAACTGGGCCTTCAACTCCCGGACTGCCTGTATCGGATTTTCAGTCGGAAGCGGGGCCATGGAGTGGTGCGGAGTTGGTTGTATGTAACCCCAGCGGGAGGTAAGGCACTCTCTGAGTGAGGAAGCGGAGGAACTTCTGACTCTTGATCCAGCGCGGGCTCTTGGCTCGGGTGGGATGGTGGTAAGTCCACCCCCACACGTATCTGAGTTGGTGGGACCGACGCTTGAGCCATGGTAGCTGCGTGCTGAGTTAGCATCATCTGGTGCATGTTTTCCATCATGGATTGTATTTGTTGCAGAGATGTTTCCAGCGTGGTGAGGCGTTGTTCCGCGTCTCCTGAAGGTGAAGCTTCCTCGCGTTCATCTTCAACGGCGTAGGCTCCCATCTCCCTGGGCGTCATTGAAGGATTAGTATAGGTCGCTGTAGAAGTCGACTCTATACTTTCTGCTTCTGATTCTTGGCGACCCCCAGCATCGGAATCGAAAGAGGATGGAGCTGGCTGTCGTAACTTTGCGCGAGTGTTCTGGAATACTCCGGCTTCAGTGTCACTGAACCTCCTTCGGCTCGGGGGCTTGGAGGGATGACGTCTTGAACTCGACCCTCCTCTACGCAGGTGTGAGGCCATGTTTACAGGCGCATGCGCGGGTTCCTCTCCCTGGAAAGACAGAGAGTAGCCCAATCGGTCGAAGACCGATCGTTTTGTTTTGGGACAGCAGCAATTAATCACAATCTTGTGCCTATTACAATGATGCTCGCTAGGAGGCGTAATAGACATGTTGGAAGGTCCTCTCTCTTTACGCTTCTGGACTAGATATTTGCGTAGGTCAGGAGGAGTTGCCGGAGAGGCCCTTAGTCGGCCATTGGTTTCTCGCGTGATCCGGAGGGTAGGCATTCTGTTCCTTCGCTGGCGTGAAGGCCGAGAGGTTAAGTAGCCTGCCGCTTGCTTTCCTTCGCGGAGATCACAGCGCTCATCTGGTTTATCGTAGAGGTCAGATGATGTCTTGTGCGTGGAGCGAGATCTGTTCTTCCGTCTTGGCGCCGAGACACCATCGGAAGTTCTGTCTGTACCGCGCGGAGCGGGAGACAGATTTCTACGCGTAAAGCGCAGTGAAGGCTTCTGGGTTAGCGCTGAGGCTTCGCCCGAAGTTTTGTCTTTACCGCGCGTAGCGGGAGACTGTTTCCTACACGTAAAGTACAGTGGATTCTTTGGGGTTAGCGCTAAGGCTTTGCCCGAAGTTTTGTCTGTACCGCGCGGAGCGGGAGACAGATTTCTACGCGTAAAGCGCAGTGAAGGCTTCTGGGTTAGCGCTGAGGCTTCGCCCAAAGTTTTGTCTTTACCGCGCGTAGCGGGAGACTGTTTCCTACGCGTAAAGCGCAGTGGATTCTTCGGGGTTAGCGCTAAGGCTTCGCCCGAAGTTTTGTCTGTACCGCGCGTAGCGGGAGACTAAATTTTACGTGCGGGGCACGGAGGGAGCGTCGCTACAACCTCGTTGGCCGAAGAGATCGGAGAGATCGGAGAGATCGGAGAGTCCGGAGAGATCGGAGAAATCGGAGAGTCCGGAGAGATCGGAGAGTCCACAGGAATAGTAGAGGATGTCTTGGGCATCCACACATTGCGCAGCTTCCTGTTGTCCTGGACGGAGAGAGGGCGAGAGCTACCCCCGGCTCAAAGCATGTCTTCGTAGGCTGACTGGTCGAAATGAACGACCAGCGTCTTCTTCACGGTTCCCACGGATACCGTATCGTGTTGAGCAATTACTTCCTCGTCAGAAGAGAAAGATGTCCCCCAACAGAGTCGCCATCTTATTTGTGGTATTAAACGAAAGGAATGAAATTGTATTTCAATGACGGGATTTATGCGAAACCCGCGCCCTTCTGTTTACAAACAAACTTGTACAATATAATCCTATACGAGGATGTGGGAGTATAATTTATTTAATCTGGGTATAAATTGCTATAGGTGTCTGATCTGCGGTCGATCACTTTAGCCCTTGGACCACACGATGTTGAAGAAGTGCCGTGGAAGACAGGTAGCAGGAGGTTGGACGCACGAGGCCAAGGTCGTCGATCCCTGCTCTTTGCCTGCTCTCCGGGCTCTCTCTCTCTCTCTCTCTCTCCCTCTCCCTTTCTCTCTCTCTCTCTCCTTGGACGATAATTCTCCCCTGGATGATAATTCCTTTTCCCCGCCTTCCCCATTGATAGGGGTCTCTATTTATAGAGTTTTGGTGACAGTGACCACTCCGTCGGTGTAAAAACTGAGGAGTGGGAAGTACAACACCCTTTTACACAACGGTTAAAGTAACCAATGCCTGCGTATGGATAATCTTTTGAATGAGCGTATGACGCGGGTCCAACTAAGGGAACACAACGCGTACTATTGCTACGAAGATCACGGCGTAAGAGCCACGCAGGTAGGTATCCCGTGTGTAGAAACGGTTGGCGTAGAAGCCAAATAACTGTCACCCTGGCACAGAGGCCAGATAGGCATAGAAGCCGAATAGGCGTAGAAGCCGGATAGGCGTAGAAGCCGGATAGGCGTTGAAGCCGGATAGGCATAGAAGCCGGAGAGGCGTTGAAGCCGGGTAGGCGTAGGAGCCGGAGAGGCGTTGAAGCCGGATAGGCGTAGGAGCCGGAGAGGCGTTGAAGCCGGAGAGGCGTTGAGAGCCGAAGGGGCACAGGTCTTGAATGGGCGTAGAAGCCGCTGCGTATCGTGCCCGAGTGCTGACGGGGACGTCTTAGCCGGAATCACGGCTTTCGAAGATGTAATCAAATCTTCTACAGAGATTTGCCATCATCCTGTGCATTAAATGCGAAGACGTGTTTCGAAGGTCTGCAGCCCTTCTGTGCATCCGTTGCAGAGACGTGCCTTGATTGAACCTGTCACCGCTCCGTGCAATTAGACGTAGAGACGTGCCTCGAGCCCCGTACGATGTGCAGCTTTTGACGTGGTAGGCGGTTTGTCTACTGCGGAGCGTAAACCGGCTTATGCCTGCCTGTGTAAAACAATGCAGCGTATCCCTCTGTGCGAAAAAGAGCGGTTTATGCTGAGGGGACGTCAGTAAACGACGGTTCGGTGGTATCTTAACCCAATCCTCTGCATTAAATGCAGGGATCCGCCATCATACTGTGGTGTGCATCCCGAGGGGTCTGTGCCTGTTTCCAGCCGTCGTCTGGGTCGCCGTGCAGCACTTTTTGTCAGGAGTCAGAGGCCAGGTTCACTGCGTGACTTGATAGGTTCATTTCGGGGAAGACAAAGCGTTCCTCGTACGCTATTTTAACGCTACTTTGAGAGCGGCTGATTTTTTACGCCCTGGAGGCGATGGGGGGGTCCCGTCTACGCCGAAGCGGTTTTGGACGTGCTGCACCCTTGAGCTCTTACGCCTGATGGCACTGAAGGCCTTTGTTTGCGCTGCTCTGTATTAATACGTCGCATAGCTTTTGCCAGCGTATTTTTCATGCTTCTACAGCACTGTTTGGCGGGGAAGCAAAATAGGGTATCTTTTCAAAGTCACCCAAGTTCAAGGAAGTCGGCGTTGCTCGAGTTGATTCACTCGGATGTCTACGGTCCTATGAAGGAAAAATCCATTGGTGGTGCTTCTTATTTTGTAATATTTATTGATGACTGTTCCAGGAAGGTTTAGATCTATACCTAGATCAGGTGCTGCCTACTTTCAAGGAGTGTCAGGCCTCTGTTGAAAGAGAGACGGGCAAGAAGCTTCTTTATGTTTGGTCGGACAATAGCGGTGAGTATATCGATCCCTTTGATGCTTATTGCAGAGAGCAAGGGATACGAGACCAGAAGATTTCACCAAAGACACCGCAGCTCAACGGTGTAGCGGAGCGGATGAACATGATGCTAATGGAGAGGGTACGATATTTGCTGTCAGAAGCAAACTTGCCAGGCAGCTATTGGGGTGAGGCACTTTACACAACTGCTTATGTTATTAACTTATCGCCTAGTGCTCTTTTGCAGGGTGATGTGCCTGACAATATGGTACGACAAATAGCCATCATATAAACGCCTACGAGTGTTTGGTTGTAAGGCCTTCGTGCATGTACCAAAGGACGAGAGATCCAAACTTGAGCCAAAGACGAGGTGGTACATCTTTGTCGGCTATAGTCAGGATGAGTTTGGCTATAGACTCTACGATCCAGTGGAAAGAAAGCTCTACAGAAGTAGGAACGTGGTATTCATCGAGAATCAAACCATGACCAACTGTAAAACCCCTATCCTAAAAACCGTATTTAACCTTTTTAATTAATTAATAATTTAATTATAGTAATTAGTGGCTAAATAGGGGAAATAAATTTTATTTAATTTTTATTTTATGTGTTTGTGAACTTAGGGGATTTACGGGGCCATTAGGAATTTTTCCGAATTTATTTCATGTAGGAGACCCTTTGAGCAGTTGCTGCTTAATGGTATGCATTAATATAATTCTAGATTTTTCTATGGGTATATACGTATATATATATATATATATATATATATATATATATATATATATATATATAAGAAAAAGAAAGAAAAAGAAATGGAAAAAGAAAAAGGATTAGAAAAGAAAAGAAAAGAAAAACAATTTCTTAATGGATCCAAATTCTTAAACTACCCACTACCCATTTCCTATTGGATCCTTAGCTAAACCCGCAACCCTAAGTAATCCTACCCGGCCCCATTGAAGAACACTACCCGCCCGCATGCAATTAGAAAATAGCAGCAGCAATTGGAAGACCCCCCCGCGCGGCCGCTATATCCCTCTCTCTCCCTTTGCTATATATATAACCCATCCGCCAACCAAAACCCTAACCCTAGATCATCCTTTCTCCTCCTCTTCCCATCTAGACCTAGAGAGAACCGCCGTAGAGCCGGAGAACCGCCGCCCAGGCCGCCCAAACCGATCCCGACGACCGTAACCCGCACACAACCCCGCGCACTGCAGAATTCAACAGCAGGGTACCTGTGTTCCCGTGCAGTTTTCTGTCACCTCGCTTAACCAAACTTGACCCCGTATTTACCGGTATGCTCACTCCTTAACCCTCTTCAATATATGTGTGATAGTAGACCTCGAACAACGCGTAACCATAGACGAAAATAGCGTCAAAGTTGGCAGAAAATGACAATTTCTGGGTATCGCAGAAAACTGCGGTGATCACCTATGTTCCCGGATTCGTATCTCCCACCACAGAGATCCGGATCCGATTTTTATTTTTGTTATGCGGAGACCACTTGACCTAGTTTAATTTTTGTTAATTAACATTAGATTATTAAATGCTGTTGGTAGAATTAAATTCGTTGGAAAACCCTGAAAACATACTTTTTCTAGATTTCCAAAAGTCGTGAAACGGAGCACATCCCGCCAAACGGGACCGCCCCGCCATGTACCAAGTGTACCAAATGGTGTGCGTTGTATACCAGGACACGTGAGAGTTCACGGAAACTGATTCGGACACGTGTGTGCGTCGAAATTAGCCCGTATCCGAGGACAAACCCTGTGTCGTAACTTTTGCGAAAGCTGCACGCATTTTGTGCATGCTCATCAGATTACGACAAAACATGCCACTGGACTCGTAGTAACGCGCTGGTCCTGTGACCCAATTTTTACAAAATTCTGAGACAGTTGACCAAGTCGCCAATTGGCGGGCCCTACGGTTGACTTTTTGGGCAAAATTGTGTTCGGCCCATCGGAATCCAAATTTGGACATACCGTTGGGTTCGTATTGACATTTAGAGTTTGTTTGACCTATAATTTGTTCTATTTAGAGACTTTTACCTTTGGCACATTTTTCGGTGCAAAGTGGGTCACCCGTGGAACCCACTTTTACTCGAAATTACCGTTTTTCCCCTGTGTCCAAATTGGACGAAAGGGTAGTGCTTTCTAGCTATTTTGCTGATTCCGGAAATATTAGTGATGTCTATTTCAGCATCAGAAGACGTTTGTTCGAAGGCCTTAGTTCCAGATCCCTTGTCCTTGATATTTGGATGCGTACACTTTACAGATTTCTTGCCAGGCAAGTATACCTTGCCATTGTACTGTATTTATATTCCATATGATGCATGCATGTTTATTTCTTTTTATTTAGTTCATTTATTTTAACTGCTATATAAATTATGCGTCCAAGAAAACTTGGGTGCTACGATGGTGTCGTCGTATTATTATTATTTATGTATAAGTATTAGACCTACTTTATGAGACCACCCCATTTCTATAAGGCAGCATTAGATTTCTTTTGACTGTGACACATTTTTACATGAGTTGTGAGTCTCATATAGATCACGGACTTATGTATTGACTGATCATCTGTACGTGTGGGACGTGTGCTAGGGATAACTGCCGAAAAAACTTTGTATACTAGCAGACCTGGCAGTTATTAGAGGTATTATCGTGTCATGAATGTGACATGCTTAGAGCATGGGGTAGGGAGAACAACAAGTACCGCATTTGAGCTCCTTTACACTTTTTTCTATTGTGCGCCCGGATTCTCCGCCGGAGATACGGGTGGTGATGACCACTATATATTATATATTATCAGGCGGGCCTCTGACGTTCAAAAGATGACATGCCTTTTAGGCCCCTGGATCTCCGAGAGAACCATGTCAATCCCAGTTTTCAGCCAGATAGCTCACTTGTGGGGAAAGTCGTTCTTAACTGCATTCACTTAGACAGTTAGGCGACCCTATTGGATGTTTATATTTCAGTACTTTATTGGCATGTTTATATGTATCTTGTTACGTCCCTCTGAGGACCAGGTCCCTTTCCAGGCATAGATGAGCAGGAGTATCCGCAGGAGTATGGACCTGGACCAGACGCTACCTATCAGCCTGAAGAGGTCTTACCTTCGGATTATATGTGATTCATTGCAGCTGTTTAGAGATCCTAATTGCTATTCTTTTCGAGATATTTATTCTTATATTAGAGTTTATTCTCTTCTCTCTTTAGTAGTTTATTATAGTCGATTTATAGTGGATTTGTTTCCATCCGACTATCACACTTTGAGACTGCTTATTTGATATTCAGTTATTGATTTCCATTTATCTATTATTTTGTGCTGTGGATGAGATATAGATTTGCGTGTGACTTGTTATGACAGTATATTACCACTGTGGATTGGATATTCATGTACAGAGTACGTGTGTATATGCTTTCCATATATTGGAGTTCGTATGCATACGGGTGGCGTGTTACGTATTCCTAGTCCTATGTATTTTGGGACTGGGGCGTGACATATTTTTGGTGGTGGCCCATGCAGTTCGAGAATATATTGCCTCGGTTACGTAACTGTACCGACCAAGTCTGCGTATAGGAATAGAGTATAAGGATCTCATCCATGCTTGACTGAAACTCATCCTTCCTATTTAATGCTTGCATCCTGTTTAATTCTTGTACTTTTTCTAATTGTTTCGTACATCACCTGCAGAGAGATGGATATGCAAAATGGATATAATGCCGCCGATGGTGACACAACTTCTGGAGTCAATGGTCAGACTCAAGGAGGGGCCCTAACGCTTCCTAGACTTCCGGGGCCAGATGGACTGACTCACACTCCAATTCCATCTGATCTTCCCGCTTCACCTATTAGGAACCTTCTAGCTTTCCCAGCACCACAAGATGGCCAAGCGCAGCTGTTCTAATTCTTTCAGATGATGATGCAGGAACAGAGGCAGCAGGCAGCTGAGCAGAGACAAGAATTTTTGGCAGCACTTGAGAGGATGGCTACACAGGCTACTGTACCAGCCCAAGCACTAGCACCAGTACCTCAAGCTAGAGTTGGTTCAGTAAAGGACTTTATTCAGATGGGTCCGAGGCCGTACAGGGGCACTAAGAGCCCGGAGGAGACTACCAACTGGATCACTCACACGCAGAAGGTATTGGAGGCATCGCAGTTACCTATGGACCTATGGATGACGGGTGTAAGGACGCTTCTAGATGTTAATGCTCATCACTGGTGGAAATCCATGGAGTGCCAGTTGGGTACATAGCAGACTTGGGAGCAGTTCTTGGAGTGCTTTGAGAGGAAGTACTTTCCGAACATCGTCAGAGATGCATTATACAATCAGTTTCTTCACTTGGAGCAGGGGAACAGAACAGTGGACGAGTATGATGCCGAGTTTAGTCGACTCAGCAAATATGGTGCTGCTCTGATACCAGATAACTTGGCCAAGGCTAAGAGGTTTCATCGAGGACTGACTCAGGAGCTCCAACATTATACAAGCTCACAGTCCCGGATCTTTTATGTCGAGTTGCTGACAGAAGCCAGATTACAAGAAACCATCAGCAGAGAAAAGGGAGTTCAGCTGAGGACACAACAAGGATCGGCAAGGACACAGCATGGACCAGTCCGGACACAACAAGGAGGACCTATCAGACGTCCCTTGACACAGCAGCATCAGCAACACAGAGCCGAACCGTACCAGATTCTGGAGAAATCCCAATGTAATTATTGTGGAAGAAGCAGACATATTTCGAGAGATTGTTGGACCCGCTTGGGTCAGTGTATGAGATGTGGCTCTGGACAGCACTTGGCGAGAGACTGCCCAATGCAGCAGACACTTCTACCGCCAGTTCAGAGACTAGTACTTCCAGCACCGAAGCCAGCACAATAGATGGTTAGACCAGGAGCACCTCGACCCCCAGCAGCATAAGGATTTCAGAGAGGACCACCGCTACCTACCCAGGAGGATCAGTATATGAGGGCCGAATATGGACAGCCACAGAGGAATGGACGAGCTTTTGCATTGGAGGTAGATGACATGGATCATGAGGTGGATGTCATAGCAGGTATTACTCTTGCTTTTACTTTTCCGGCTGTGACATTATTTGATACGGGAGCCACCCACTCATTCATATTATCTAGTTTTATTGCCAAATACAACATTGCCTCTACACCTTTATCTAGTTGTGTTAGAATTCTTACCGGAGGAAAAGTTGTACCAGTTAGCCGAATTTGTAGATCGGGCCCTATAGTGATACGTGGCAGAGAGATGAATGCCCAACTCTTAGTCCTTCCTATGCCATGTTTTGATATTGTGCTTGGAATGGACTGGCTAAGCTAGTACCACGCTTTCTTCGATTGCTTTGGAGGAAGCATTCTTTTTAGGGTACCAGACCAGCCTGAACTTGAGTTTGCTTGAGGATCCACATAAATCCTTGATGGTATGCAGCTCGCAATGGACGACATTGTTTATCATCCCATTATTGCAGAATTTCTAGACGTCTTTCCAGAGGAATTGCCAGGACTACCCCCAGACAGAGACGTAGAGTTTTCAATTGAATTAGCACCAGGAGCAGTACCTATAGCATCACATGTTTACAGACTGGCGAAGAAGGAAATGGATGAGCTGAAGGCATAGTTAAAAGAAGTAGAAGAGAAAGGTTTTATCCGACCAAGTGCATCACCCTGGGGAGCACCAGTGTTGTTTGTACTAAAGAAGGATGGGTCAGTGCGTATGTGCATTGACTACAGGGCCTTGAATGCAGTGACTGTGAAGAATAAATATCCATTGCCACGCATTAATGACTTATTTGATCAACTCAGTGGAGCCAAGGTGTTCTCGAAAATAGATTTGAGATCGGGATATCACCAGGTGAAGGTACGGAAGCAGGATATTTCGAAGACCGTATTCAGAACAAGATATGGGCACTATGAGTTTTTGGTCATGCTATTTGGATTGACCAATGCTCCAGCGATCTTCATGGACTTGATGAATCGAGTCTTCCACCAGTACTTGGACCAGTTCGTGGTCGTCTTCATAGATGATATACTTGTCTATTCGAAGAGCCACGAGGAGCACGAGGAGCATCTGCGGATTGTTCTAGACTTTGAGGAGAGAGCAGTTATATACAAAACTCAGCAAATGTGAGTTCTTCTTGGACAGAGTTTTATTTCTTGGGCATGTCATTACAGGAGATGGTATTTTTGTTGATTCAGAGAAGATCTCCGCAGTTGAGACATGGCCTGTTCCTAAATCAGCAGCAGAGGTGAGGAGTTTCCTTGGACTTGCGGGATATTACCGACGGTTCGTGGAAAACTTCTCAAGGATAGCAGCACCTATGACTCGTTTGACTTGTAAGGATCAAGAATTTATATGGACCGACGAGTGTCAAGCCACCTTTGAAGAGTTGAAGAAGCGACTGACTACAACACCAGTATTAACTATTCCGTCAGGATCAGGAGGTTATGTGATCTACAGTGACACATTAGGAAAAGGCTTGGGATGCGTATTGATGCAGCATGGCAAAGTGATTGCATATGCATCTAGGCAGTTACGAGTGCATGAGAAGAATTATCCAACTCATGACTTGGAACTTGCAGTCATTATATTTATTCTGAAGCTATAGAGACATTACTTATATGGGGAACGAGTGGAAATCTGTACAGACCACAAAAGCCTCAAGTACGTCTTCACACAGAAGGAGTTAAATATGAGACAACGTCGATGGCTCGAGTTGATGAAAGATTTTGAGTTGGAGCTACATTATCACCCAGGCAAGGCTAACGTTGTAGAAGACGCGTTAAGTCGGAAACTAGCAGCTTATTTCTTGACAACACAGAGAGAATTATTAGAGGACTTGCAAGAGCTTGGCATTAAAGTGATATTACCCGGAGCAGATGGGACACTAGCCAACCTGTAAGTACAATCATCATTAGTAGAGAGGATTAAAGCAGCTTTGCCTACAGACACCAGATTCAGGAGACTGAAGGAAAGGACAGAGGCCGGAGAGCAGACAGGATTGCACATTCATGAGGATGGGATATTACGATGTGGTGATCGTCTTTATATTCCAAATGGAGATATTCGACAAGAGCTGATGACTGAGGCTCATAGTTCGATATATTATATTCATCCTGTAGGCACCAAGATGTATCGTGACTTACGCCAGCACTTTTGGTGGCATGGAATGAAGAGAGAGATAGCTCGCTTTATAGCTAAATATCTGGTATGTCAACAAGTAAAGGCGGAGCACCAGAGGACAGCAGGCTTATTGCAACCACTTTAGATTCCAGAGTGGAAGTGGGAGCACATCACTATGGACTTCGTCACGGGTTTTTTCAAGAGTCCAAGTGGAAGAGATGCAGTATGGGTAATAGTGGACCGACTCACCAAGTCAGCCCATTTCATACCTTTTAGAGTGGGTCAGTATACAGAAGCTTTAGCTGACTTATATATGAGACAGATCGTGAGATTGCACGAAATACCAGTCAGCATTATATCAGATAGAGATTCGCGCTTTACATCGCACTTTTGGAGGAGCATGCAAGAGAGTCTTGGAACTCGTCTGAAGTTCAGTACATCTTACCACCCACAGACAGATGGACAGTCATAGCGTACCATTCAGATATTGGAGGATATGTTGAGGGCTTGCATGTTAGACTTCGGAGGATCATGGGAGGACCACCTACATCTTATGGAGTTTTCTTACAACAATAGCTATCAAGCGAGTATTCAGATGGCTCCGTTTGAAGCATTGTATGAAAGAAAATATAGGTCTCCTGTGTGTTAGAGTGACGTGGGAGAACGTCAGATTCTGGGACCCGAGTTGTTGGTCAACACCGTAAAGACAGTTAAGAAGATTCAAGGGCACTTGCGAGCAGTGCAAGACAGGCAGAAGCAGTGGGCAGACCTTTATCGTCGTCCCTTGGAGTTCAAAGAGGGCGATCATATCTTCTTGAGGATATCACCTACCAAAGGCACCATTAGATTCGGAGGGCGCGGCAAGTTGAGGCCAAGGTATATTGGACCATTTGACGTGCTTGAGAGAGTTGGAGAAGTGGCATATCGACTTGCGCTACCACCTTCACTTGAGGGAGTACATAAACTATTCCATGTATCGCAGCTCAGGCGATATATGGCAGACAACAGTCATGTTCTCGTCCATTCGGAGATCACCATTAGGCCGAGCTTGTCATACCAAGAGCAATCCGTGGGAATCCATGATCGTCGAGAGAAAGTGTTGAGGAACCAATCTATTCCCTTGGTTCGTGTAGCATGGAGGCATGGCGCGCCAGGAGAATTAACTTGGGAGCGCGAGGACGACATGCACAAGTGTTTTCCAAACCTATTCGCAGACCAAGGTATGAATTTACTTTGTTAATTTATATCTTATACCATCCTTGACATTCTATCGTGGCTTAGTTTTAATTTCGAGGACGAAATTTTTATAAGTTGGGTAGAATGTAAAACCCCTATCCTAAAAACCGTATTTACCCCTTTTAATTAATTAATAATTTAATTATAGTAATTAGTAGCTAAATAGATTTTATTTAATTTTTATTTTAGGTGTTTGTGAACTTAGGGGATTTATGGGGCCATTAGAAATTTTTTTGAATTTATTTCATATAGGAGACCCTTTGAGCAGTTGCTAGCTTAATGGTATGCATTAATATAATTCTAGATTTTTCTATGGGTATATATATATATATATATATATATATATATATATATATATATATATATATATATATATATATATATATATATATATATATATATACACATATATATTTAAAAGAAAAATAAAGAAAAAGAAATGGAAAAAGAAAAAGGATTAGAAAAGAAAAACAATTTCTTAGTGGATCCAAATTCTTAAACTACCCACTACCCATTTCCTATTGGATCCTTAGCTAAACCCGCAACCCTAAGTAATCCTACCTGGCCCCATTGACGAGCACTACCCGCCCGCATGCAATTAGAAAGCAGCAGCAGCAATTGGAAGACACCCCCCCCCCCCCCCCGCGCGGCCGCTATATCCCTCTCTCTCCCTTTGCTATATATATAACCCATCCGCCAACCAAAACCCTAACCCTAGATCATCCTTTCTCCTCCTCTTCCCATCTAGACCTAGAGAGCAGCGCCGCCAAGCCAGAGAACCGCCGCCCAGGCCGCCCAAACCGATCCCGACGACCGCGACCCATACACCACCCCGCGCACTGCAGAATTCAACAGCAGGGTACCTGTGTTCCCGTGCAGTTACCCGTCACCTCGCTCAACCAAACTCGACCCCGTCTTCACCAGTATGCTTACCCCTTAACCCTCTTCAATATCTGTGTGATAGTAGACCTCGAACAACGTGTAACTATAGGCGAAGATAGCATCAAAGTTGGCAGAAAATGATAATTTCTGGGTATCGCAGAAAACTGCGGTGATCACCTATGTTCCCGGATTCGTATCTCCCACCACAGAGATCTGGATCTAATTTTTCTTTTTGGTATGCGGAGACCACTTGACCTAGTTTAATTTCTGTTAATTAATATTAGATTATTAACTACTGTATGTTGAATAAAATTTGTGGGAAAATCCTAAAAATATATTTTTTCCAGATTTTCAAAAATTGTAAAATTGAGCGCACCCCACCAAACGGGATAGCCCCGCCGTATACCAAGTATACCAAATGGTGTGCGCAGTGTACCCGGATACGTGAGAGTTCGCGAAAACTGATTCGGACGCGTGTGCGCGTCGGAATCAGCCCGTATCCGCGAACAAACCCCGTATCGCAACTTCTGCGAAAGCTGCGCGCATTTTGTGCATGCTCGTCAGATTGCGACAAAACTTATGCCACTGGACTCGTGATAATGCGCTGGTCCTGTGACCCAATTTTTATCCAATTCTGAGACAGTTGACCAAGTCGCCAATTGGCGGGCCCACGGTTGACTTTTTGGGCGAAATTGTGTTCGGCCCATCAGAATCCACATTTGGACATACCGTTGGGTTTGTATTGACATTTAGAGTTTGTTTTAACTATAATTTGTCCCATTTAGAGACTGTTACCCTTGGCACATTTTTTGATGCAAAGTGGGCCACACGTGGACCCCACTTTTATCCAAAATTACCGTTTTGCCCCTGTGTCCAAATTGGACGAAAGGGTAGTGCTTTTTAGCTATTTTGCTAATTTTGGAAACGTTGGTGATGTTTATTTCAGCATCCGGAGACGTTTGTTCAGAGGTCTTAGTTCCAGATCCCGTGTCCTTGACATTTGGACGCATATACTTTACAGATTTCTTGCCAGGCAAGTATACCTTGCCATTCTACTGTATTTATATTCCATATGATGCATGCATGTTTATTTCTGTTTATTTAGTTTATTTATTTTAACTGCTATATAAATTGTGCGTCCAAGGAAACTTGGGTGCTACGACGGTGTCGTCGTATTATATTTTTTTTATTTATGTATAAGCATTGGACCTACTTTATGAGACCACCCCATTTCCATGAGGCAGCATTAGATTTCATTTGACTGTGACATATTATTACACGAGTTGTGAGTCTCATATAGATCACAGACTTATGTATTGACTAATCATCGGTACATGTGGGACGTGCGCTAGGGATAACTGCCATAAAAACTTTGTATGCTAGCAGACCTGGCAGTTATTAGAGGTATTATCGTGTCATGAATGTGACATGCTTAGAGCATGGGGTAGGGAGAACAACAAGTACCGCATTTGAGCTCCTTTACACTTTTTTCTATTGTGCGCCCGGATTCTCCGCCGGAGATACGGGTGGTGATGACCACTATATATTATATATTATCAGGCGGGCCTCTGGCGTTCAAAAGATTATATGCCTTTTAGGCCCCTGGATCTCTGAGAGAACCATGCCAATCCCAGTTTTCAGCCAGATAGCTCACTTGTGGGGAAAGTCGTTCTTAACTGCATTCACTTAGACGGTTAGGCGACCCCATTGGATGTTTATATTTCAGTACTTTATTGGCATGTTTATATGTATCTTGTTACGTCCCTCTGAGGACCTGGTCCCTTTCAAAGCATAGATGAGCAGGAGTATCCGCAGGAGTATCCGCAGGAGTATGGACCTGGACCTGACGCTACCTATCAGCCTGAGGAGGTCTTACCTTCGGATTATATGTGATTCATTGCTGCTGTTTAGAGATCCTAGTTGCTATTCTTTTCGAGATATTTATTCTTATATTAGAGTTTATTCTCTTCTCTCTTTAGTATTTTATTATAGTCGATTTACAGTGGATTTGTTTCCATCCGACTATCACACTTTGAGACTGCTTATTTGATATTCAGTTATTGATTTTCATTTATCTATTATTTTGTGCTGTGGATAAGATATAGATTTACGTGTGACTTATTGTGACAGTATATTACCACTGTGGATTGGATATTCATGTACAGCGTACGTGTGTATATGCTTTCCATATATTGGAGTTCGTATACATACGGCTGGTGTGTTACGTATTTCTAGTCCTACGTATTTTGGGACTGGGGCGTGACACCAACACTCAGGATTCTGAGATACCTTCTGAGGCTAAGAAATTGCCTGAGTTAGAGTTATTTCGCTTCGAGCAGTTTCCAGAGGACATCGCAAAGGATCCAGCTCTGGAGGAGCCAGTACATAGAGTTGCTCCCAACCTTGATCATCAGCCTGCTGATGGTGGTCAGGGTGATCCTCAGGAGGATAAGCATGCCGAGAAAGCAGTTCCTGGAGGGGAAGAGACTGTAGATAAATAGCCAACACCAGTAGTTCCATTGAGGAGGAGCGATAGAGAGCGTCAACCATCTACGAGATACTCACCAAGTGAGTATGTGCTACGGACTGACGGGGGAGAACCCGAAAGTTTTGCAGAGGCTATGAAATACGGACACAGGCATGAGTGGATGGAGGCCATGCAGGAGGAGATGACTTTTTTAGAGGCCAACTCTACTTATGATCTGGTGCGATTGCCAAAGGGCAAGAAGGCTTTGAAGAATTGATGGGTATTAAGAGTGAAGCAGATAGATGATACTACTCGCCCATGATACAAAGCGAGGCTGGTAGTTAAAGGCTACGGTCAGCGGAAAGGCATAGATTATGATGAGATCTCTTTGCCAGTCATTAAGTAGTCGTCTATATGGGTGGTGCTAGCATTGGCAGCCAATTTTGACTTGGAGGTCGAGCAAATGGACGTGAAGATGGCATTCCTCCACTGTGATCTTGAGAAGGAGTTGTACATGGAGCAGCCAGAGGGATTCTGTGAGAAGAACAAGTCACACTTGGTCTGTCGGTTGAGAAAGAGCTTGTATGGCCTAAAACAGGCTCCGAGGCAGTGGTACAGGAAGTTCGAGTCGTTTATGGGGTAGCATGGCTATGCACGGACGTTGTCGGATTATTGTATTTTTGTGAGGTACTTTGTCGAGGATAATTTCATCATTTTGTTGCTTTATGTTGATAACATGATGTTGGTGGATCGGAATGCCACCAGGATAGCAAAGTTGAAGCACCAACTAGGCGTGGACTTCTCTATGAAGGATTTGGGCACAGCGAAGACTATTCTTGGGATAGAGATCAGCCTCGATAGAAAGTCCAAGCTGCTACACTTGTCCCAAAAGAAGTACATTCACTGGGTACTTCAGTATTTTGGGATAGAAGGGTCGAAGAAAGTGAGCAACCCCCTTGCGGCTCACTTTAAGTTTACTGAGGAGCAGTGTCCATCTACCGAGGACGAGAAGGAAGATATGGAGCGAGGTCCATATGCCTCAGCCATAGGGAGTCTTATGTATGTTATGGTATGTAGGAGGCCAGACATTGCTCACGAAGTCAGCACAGTTAGTAGGTACATTTCCAATCCTGGAAGGGTACATTCGAGTGGGGTCAAATAGATTCTATGATATCTTCAGGGTACTCCTGATTGAACACTTTCATTTGGTGGTGACGAGCCGAAGCTGGTTGGATATACCGACGTTGATATGGCTGGAGATGTAGAGATGAGGCGATCGAATTTGGGCTATATGATGATGTTTGCTGGTGGAGCAGTATCGTGGAAGTTGCATTTACAAAAGTGTGTGCCTTGTCGACGAAAGAGGCAGAATACATTGCGGTGATGGAGGCTTGCAAGGAGTTGATGTGGATGAAGAAGCTGCTGCAGGAAATTGGGCTAAAGCAGGTGCAGTATCATTTGCTTTGCGATAGTCAGAGTGTTATTCACATTGTGAAGAACCAGATATTTTATAGCTGGTCCAAGCACATCGATACCCGGTATCATTGGATACGAGATATGGTTGACAAGAAGGAAGCGGTGCTTGAGAAGGTTCATACGTATAACAATGGAGCAGATATGTTCACAAAGGTTCTACCAAGGAGAAAGTTTGAGTACTGCAGGTGGATCGTCGGGATGATGACCCCCTCCACATAGTTGTAAAGGAGGAGATTTGTTTGAGTGGGTGGGGTTCCCTACCTATGTGAAAAATACCCCAGAGTAAGATTGAGTATTTCTACATATAATAGGAATACCTCAATTTATTTGGATAGGATGTTCCTAAATATAATTGTAATATCTCAATAGATTTGGATTGGATATTCCTACATATAATAGGAATATGTTAATAGATTTGGATTTAGATTGGATATTCCTATCTATAACAGGACTGCTAGTTGTGGATTTGAGGCTATATATAGATGTCTCCTGGCCCTAAAATATATATCTCTCTAAAAAAAATATAGCAACAAGGAGAGAAAAGGAGGCAAAAGTGCCATTGCAATATTGGAGAGGAGAAAGAAGAATTGGAAGCCATTTCGAAGAAGGAGATCAGTTTTGGGTCTTTTTCGTTGTCTTTCTTCTTCGTGATTATAATCTATTTTCTGTTCCAAAAGAGTTGTGGTAATCCGTTTGGATCAGTGAGAAGTTTGTAAGGAGTCGGTGTATTTCTTATTCCATTAATGGAGGCTTTTTAGGGTTGGACTCTGATCGTCCCGTGGTTTTTTTTGTAAGGGTTTTTCACGTCAAAAATCTCTGTGTCTGCGATTTGTGTTTGGCATTTTTGGTTTTTACATTTTTCTCGATTCTCTCGCAGGTACTCTCTGGTTTGGGTTACAGTTTTCCCACTTTCGTTCCCAACAAATATGGCACCGACCAGACGTGGGAGGAGTTCTGTAAACTCTTCAATGAGAGATTTTTTTTCTACCAATGTTCGAGATATTCTCTAAAACTAGTTTATCTCAAACAGAGGAATATGATGGTACATCAGTACGACACAGAGTTCAGCAGACTGAGTCTTTTTGGCAAGATATTGATTCCTACAGAGCTGGAGAGAGCCAAGAGATTCCATAATAGGTTATCACCGGATATTAGGAGGTTCACCACTACATAGTCGAGGATATCCCAGGCGGCTGGAAGAAGCAAGAAGTCAGGAGCACCTTCTGAAGGAGACACATCAGATGCAGAGACGTCCCGCACCAGCAGCAGCACCCGCTAGAGTGCCCCAGGGCGGAACCATTAGACATCCCTTGGC
The DNA here is from genome assembly GCA_036927795.1 of Iris macrosiphon. NCBI lineage: Eukaryota > Viridiplantae > Streptophyta > Magnoliopsida > Asparagales > Iridaceae > Iris > Iris macrosiphon. The sequence goes on from JAYESA010000011.1 coordinate 113,590,418, forward strand.
ACATAAACAGCATCAGCAGAGAGCAAGACCTTATCAGTCCCGAGAGAAGCCTCTTTGTCATCACTTTGGGAAGTTAGAGCATATTCAAAGAGATTGTCGGACTCATTTGGGACAATGTCTGAGATATGGCTCTGGACAAAACTTGGCCAGAGATTGTCCAGAGCAGCAGACCTTGGCACTTCCTCAGACGATATAGATACCCGAACTTTTGGTACCGCGACTAGATCAGCTGTTGTCGAGACCAGGAGTGCCAGAAGCGGGAGCACCTCGACCTCTAGCAGGCGAAGGATTTCAGCGATGACAACCGCTACCTACTCAGGAGGACCAGTTTGTGAGGACCAGGCCACAGGAACCTCCTCAGAGGTTTAAACAGGCTTTTTCTATGGAGATGGATGACATAGAGCAGGAGATTGATGTTATAGTAGGTATTACCCTTGTTTCTACTTTTGTTATTGTGATATTATTTGATACGGGAGCCATACACTCGTTCATATCTTCTAGTTTTATTGCCAAGCACAACATTGCCACTACACCCTTGTCTAGTTGTGTTAGAATTCTCACTGGGGGAGGAGTTGTACCTGTTAGCCGTGTTTGTAGATCTTGTTCAGTAGTAATTCATGGCAGATAGATGAAGGCTCGACTCTTAGTCTTTCCTATACCGAACTTCGATGTTGTTCTTGGGATAGACTGGCTAAGCAAGTACCATGCTTTCTTCGATTGCTATGGAGGAAGTATTCTCTTTAGAGTACCAGGCTAGCCAGAGCTCGAGTTTGCACGAGGATCCACTGAGATGCATGATGATGCTCAGATGGCATTGGACGGCGTTATTTATCACCCCCATCATTTTAGAGTTCTAAGCCGTCTTTTCAGAAGATTTATCAGGGCTACCTCCAGAAAGAGATATAGAATTATCGATTGAGTTAACTCCATAATCAGCACCCATAGCATCGCATGTTTATAGATTGGCGAAGATGGAGATGGATGAGCTGAAGGCGCAGTTGAAGGAGTTAGAGGAGAAAGACTTTATTCGACTGAGTGGATCACCCTGGGGAGCTCCAGTATTGTTTGTACCTAAGAAGGATGGGTCAGTGCACATGTATATTGACTATAGAGCCTAGAATATTGTGACTATGAAGAATAAGTGCCCTCTACCGTGCATCGATGACTTATTTGATCAGCTTAGTGAATCCAAGGTATTTTGGAAGATAGACTTGAGATCGGGATATCACCAGGTGAATGTGCGAAAGCAGGACATTTCGAAGGCCGCATTCAGGACGAGATATGAAAACTAAGAGTTTATGGTCATGCCATTCGGATTGACCAATGCTCCGGCTATCTTTATAGACTTTATGAATTGAGTCTTCCATCAGTATCTGGACCAGTTCGTGGTTGTCTTTATAGATGACATCCTTGTCTATTCGAAGAGCCACAATGAGCATGAGAAGCACTTGAGAATTATCTTAGAGACATTGAGGAGAGAGTGGTTGTATACGAAGCTCAGCAAATATGAGTTCTTTCTGGATATGGTCTTATTTCTTGGGCATGTCGTCACTGGATATAGCATTTCGGTAGATCCGAAGAAAATCTCTGCAGTTGAGACATTGCCCGTTCCTACAACAGCATCGGAGGTGAAAAGTTTCCTTGGACTTATCGGATATTATCGACGGTTTATGAAAAACTTCTCAAGGATAGCAGAGCCTATAACTCGTTTGACTTGCAAGGACCGAGAGTTCATATGGACGGATGAGTATCAAGCTGCTTTTGAGGAGTTAAAGAAGCGTTTGACCACAACACCAGTGTTGACTATTCCATCAGGATCAGGACGCTACGTAATCTATAGCGACGCATCGAAGAAAGGATTGGGATGCGTATTAATGCAGCATGGCAAGGTGATTGCATATGCATCTAGACAGTTGAGAGTACATGAGAAAAATTATCTAACTCGTGACTTGGAGCTTGCAACCGTTATTTTTGCCCTAAAGCTATGGAGACATTACTTATATGAAAAACGAGTGGAGATCTATACCGACCATAAAAGCCTCCAGTATGTCTTCATGTAGAAGGGGCTAAAAATGAGATAAAGACGGTGGTTTGAATTGATGAAGGATTTCGAGATAGAGCTTCATTATCACCCGGGCAAGGCTAATGTAGTAGGAGATGCATTAAGCCGCAAGCCGATGGCAGTATTCTTGATGACGCGGAGGAAATTACTGGAGGACTTGCAGGATCTTGGTATAGAGGTTGTATTACCCAGATCATACGGAATACTAGCCAACTTGCAAGTGCAGTCATCGCTAGTAGAGAGGATCATCCTTGCATATTCAGGAGGTTGAGAGAGAGGAACGAGGCAGGAGAGCAGGCAAGATTGCGCATTCATGCTGATGGAATATTATGATGTGGTGATCGTCTATATGTTCCCAATGGAGAGCTTTGATAGGAGCTGATAACAGAGACCCATAGTTCGATATATTCCATTCATCCTGGAGGCACCAAGATGTATCGTGACTTACGACATAACTTTTGGGGGCATGGGATGAAGAGGGAGATAGCTCGCTTTGTAGCCAAATATTTAGTGTTTTAGTAGGTCAAGGCTGAACACCAGAGGACATCATGGTTCCTGCAACAACTTTCGATCCCTGAATGGAAGTAGAAGTACATCACTATAGATTTCATCACTGGCTTTTCGAAGATTCCAAGTGGGAGAGATGCAGTATGGGTAAAAATAGACTGGCTTACCAAGTCCGCTCACTTCCTACCTTTTTGAGTTGGCCAGTCTATAAAAGCTTTGGCTGACTTATATATGAGGCGGATCGTGAGATTACACGGCGTTCCGGCTAAGATTGTGTCAGACAGGGACTCGTATTTTATATCTCACTTTTGGAGGAGCATGTAGGAGAGTCTTGGGATCCGTCTGAAGTTCAGTACATCTTATCATCCGCAGATAGATGGGCAGTCGGAACATACTATTCAGATGCTGGAAGAAATGTTGAGAGCATACAAATTAGATTTTAAAAGATCATGGTAGGACCACCTATATCTTGTGGAGTTTTTCTACAACAATAGCTATCAAGCGAGCATCTAAATCGATCTATTTGAAGCTTTGTATAAAAGGAAGTGTAGGTCTCCCATGTGTTGGAGCGACATGGAAGAACGTCGGATCTTGGGGCCAGAGTTGGTTGTCAGCACTGTGGAGAAGGTAAAGAGGATACAGGGGCACTTGTGAGCAGCGCAAGACAGACAAAAGCAGTGAGCAGATCTTCATCGCCGTCCTTTGGAGTTCAAGGAAGGCGATCATGTCTTCTTGAGAAAATTGCCAACTAGAGGCATTATTCGCTTCGGGGGACGCAGCAAGTTGAGTCCAAGGTACATTGGACCATTTGACGTGTTAGAGCGAGTTGGGGAAGTTGCATATCAACTGGAACTATCACCTTCGCTTGAGGGAGTGCATGATGTATTCCATGTGTCATAACTAAGGCGATATGTGGCAGATAGCAGTCATATTCTCGATCACTCCGAGATTACCATTGGGCCGAGCTTGTCATACCAAGAGCAACCCGTGGAGATTCTTGATTGTCGAGAGAAGGTATTGAGGAATCATTATATTCCTTTCGTTCGTGTGGCATGGAGACATCATTCGCCAGGAGAATCCACTTGGGAGCGTGAGGATGACATGCAAAAACATTTTCCATATTTGTTTGAAGATCAATGTATGATTTTACTTTGTTCTTTCCTACCGTATTGCATTTTTTTTCTTTCATCGTACGTTAGTTTTAATTTCGAGGATAAAATTCTTGTAAGTTGGGTAGAATGTAACCTCCCATAATTTTTTAGGATTTTTTTTAATAATAGGAATAAAAGTATGTACCGACAATATACCAATAATTAGTAGTAATAATAATAATAATTAAAATAATTGTATCATAGAATAATAGTTACAATAAATATATTAACAATAAAAAGAAAAGAATAGAAAACTAAACACCTAAGCTACCCCAGAACCCCGCGGCCCATAACCTCCACGAGCGGACCCGACTCCCCCCCCCCCCTCTCTCTCTCATAAGTATATATATATATATATATATATATATATATATATATATATATATATATATATATATATATATATATATATATATATATATATATATATAGTTACAGATCCAAAAGCCTAACCCTAATGCTCCTAGACCTCCCCCTACTTCCAGGCGCCATACCCGATATTTAGCACCGCCCCAGGCCGCCGCCAGCAGCCGTCCGACGCCGCGAGTCACCGCACGCTACACAAATAGGGCTGATCCCGACCCATCTTGGAGGATTGATTTCTCAATCGTTGCATGATCGTTTTTCGACCCACTTGTTCAGGTATACTCACAACCTAACCAACTTCGATTACCTTCAAATAGTTTTGATTTGGAAGGGTTAGATTCTGTGATAAATTGACCAAAAAATCCTAAAAATTTATTTATACACTAATGTATAAAACTGAACCAAAATAGTCTAATACCCTCTGTTGAAAGGCTCGTATCTTCCTCTATAGTAGATCGATCGAAGTATTTATTCACCAACGTATCGACAACCTAACCCCCTTCAGAAACCATCAAATAGTTTAAATTAATTCGATTTAAAACCTAATGAAAAATCATGTGGAAAATTAAGAAAAACTTGTTTTCAAAATATTGAAATTGTATGATACGGAGTGTGCCTCGCCAAACGATACCACCTCGTCTTGTACCAATTGCATCGAAAGACGGGTATGGTATATTCGAACGTGTGGGCTTGTCATGATCCGCACTCGTATGATCGGGGCACGAGTACGTCCAGCCTATACCGCAGCATCGGCGGTAGAACATTGTCTAGGTTATCATTATCTATCTATCATACTAGTACAACCAATACTACCATGTACTCAATCACAATAATCTAAAAGAATAACGAACAAGAAGGATAATCATTAATATTCTGCAAGAAGGGAACTAGACAAGGTATAAAAATTGAGCAATAACTATTCTCTACAATAGTTACCTCAAGTCCACAAGGTAAGAGCAGTCATGTCTATAGCATCACTCTGAAATCCCGAAATGGAGAGCATCGCAATCGCTAAAAAATATTATCTAATCAGGAAAAGAGCGAAGTACATACCTCTGAAAGCAGTTCCAAAAATATAATAGAGCATATATAAAAAATAAAAAAAGAATACAGAATAACTAAAAATAGGAAATGAAATGATCTAGGGTGAACAGGTAATGTACTGGAAAGTAAAGAACAAGCAATAGAGAATCACTGCAAGTAAAGAATAAGATAAAATAGCTAATATGCCTTGGAGTACTAGTTTATTATGTGATCGGTTTGGGTTGAACAAGAATACAATATTGTAACTCGATTACACGTGTGATATATAATCGACATGTACATGAATACACTGGGCTTGATCATATAACCAACTTCTACTCCCTCATCCCCAACTAATACATATGGATCCAATCATGACACGTTTTGAACACGAATATAAGCACACTGAACACGAGCAGTATGTGAACACTATGTACGCAAAAATCAATATCCAATACACACATGAGATACATGTGAAGGAGTACCCACTGGGGATAACATCTCATGACAGGATCCATTTTGTATAATTCCATGTAACTATTGTGTCAGAATCAAGTAAACAGTTCAAAAACAAGCGATATATACAATATCATGAAATAAAAATTAATAGAGAGATGTACTCGCTTATGGTCCAGAGCAATGGATGTTAAATAGTATCTGAACTGGTATCTCACAACCTATATATGGAATATTATATCAATACAAGATTTTGAAATGATAAGAAGTATAATAGATCAATTCTATGTCATAAAGTTATTTCTAGGTCAAAACAGTCAATCTAGGTCAACTCTAGGTCAAACTTGGTCAAACTTGGTCAAACTAGCTATTTCTAGGTTGTATGAGGCAATATCTATGTTATTAGGCCCATACACTACTTATCTAGGCTATACTAGCTATATTAGGATACTAGAGTATCATAGCTATCCAATAACACAAGATACACAAATATACAATATATACTAGTTACTCTTAATTTGTACTAACTCCAAATGAATACCTTGGCTTTGAGCCATCTTGGTATCATACCTAGCTACCCACTTGGTATTCAATACCAATACCCCATGATACTACCCTCATTACCATGGCATATCTCAAGGTAATTCAAGAAACCACATTAACTAACACTACTACATAAACTAACTAGTGTATATCTATATACTAACTAGCATTCAACATATATGTATATAACTTAAACTAACATACATATGTGCTAACTTGATAATAACATATAATACAAACATACTTATCTAACTATATACATCTAACACTAACACACATATAGGTATGAACTAATCATATATACAACTAACTAAGCTTATATACTAACTAAACTACCATTCTAATCCAACTAACTGTCATCATACCAACACATATCCAATACACACTAACACTAACTAACTGATAACTCATTAACTAATAACTAATCCAAATAATACTTAATGATTAGTCTACTCTATACACTATAATTGACATTAACTTATACACTATACAACCTCTCTAAACTAATACTAAGATCTAAAGATAACTAACATCTACTTATCAACTCTAGTCTATACCAATTTATACACTAATATACCCTACACTAACTGATACAATCCAATATACACTAAATGCACTCTGAACATAGACACTAAAATGCCTATCCTCACAACTCCTCATGTCTACGCACATAATCATTCCTCACTCCAGCCCAATATAAGTACACACCAATACAAACACTCACACATTCATATAAGTGACTTGATTACTTCCCAACCTATACTAATATCTACTAACGAATGCATATCTAACTAATACATTAGATATATACTAATATGTATCTATATCCCCATACTAACAATTAACTTAACATACCTTGACACAACTAACTATCTAACACTAACAGTTATACATATTATCTAACATAACATCTAAACCAACATCACAATAGCTAACCATTAGTTAAGACCAACTAACTACTACTCAAAACAACTAACTAATGTATATACAGATACCAACATATATATATATATATATATATATATATATATATATATATATATATATATACTAACTTTTATATTAACATCTAATCATAACTAACTAACCTTTATCATACATCTAACTTCTAACATCTAGTATTAACTCATATATAACTTCTACTAACAATTATATGAAAATTACATGCCTAATATATAAACTAACATACTCATCAACTAATACCAGTACAACTTAACTCATATTTCTACTTAACATCTACAAATACTAACCATATATATAACTATCAGTTAACAACTTAACTAACATTAAAACTAACATAACACACTATGTAATTATATCAAACTAACAACCCATCTCTAATTAACTGAACATCTAACTGACATTAGTAACTCATCAACTTAAACTAACTGTTAACATACATACACAACAGCCCCTATTGCAGAAGACTGCAGTGCAACACACATACTCTCTCAAGTTCCCCTATCACACACAGGCTTCTCAATGTACAGAAGTTCCCTCACCTCACTATTTAGACAGAGCACCCCCTCTATCTAACTTCAACACACACAAAAACACAACCAACGCACACTTTAAACTGAACATTTAACTAACCTCATCACCACACACACACACACTGTTTAATGAACACAACACACAAACACATGATAGCTACTCCTTACCCTAGCCTTCACAACATCCTAAACACACTCATAATAGCCAATCTCAACCACTCTAATACTGATATGTACCTAATTCCCTGTTATATAATTGCTACCTATATCTTTGATACCAACATCCAATGTACAAACTTACCTACTATCCTATTGTTGTTTCCATATACACATCTGTGTATCAAACCTTACCCGACTGGTATATCACCCCTAACACTCAAATATAACACTTCAATCCCTCATCACCACTCTGAACCACACACACAAGTGAGTGCAATAAGCACACTGCACCACTGCTGTTAATGCTTACCTGAGCTCCTCTCACCACAACTGCAACTAACCTCTGATACCCGACTGTTGGACCTCAAGGACTGTTGTGACACTCACAAGGGCTGTGCTCACAACAGACCTCCCTAGTAAGCTCTCCCTCTTATATACTATATGCTCTCCTCCTTACATACTATCTTCTCACCTCATATATGCTCCTAAGAGCCACATTGCGCTGCTCTCGATAGTATACAACCTCTGTAACCAAGTATCAGTTTCCCCCATGGCAGTGCCACACCTAATCATGCTAGAATACATTCCCTCCTTTACATGTATCCCATAATACACACAAGAATAGAACCCCTCATCAACACTAACTGAAAACTAGCACTTCAACAGTCAAGAAACCCTATAACAGTCGGGTAACACCCCCAAAACAGCCCTCAACAGTTCTACAATTAAGCACAGGCTGAAAACTACCAAAACATCACCTTTTACATAGTATACATACAATTATACCTATTAGAACCATAAACTAAGAGAGAGATATATGCTCTAACATATATATATATATATATATATATATATATATATATATATATATATATATATCAATGAAGCCTAAAGTAGATATAAACAATACTAAAATAGAGTATAACACTTTCCATCAAACATGTGGAGTGCATCGCACCCGTATCACACTCAATCTATGATACGCTTGCGATATGGCCCTGACACATCATCAAATATGTCACAAAGGATACAAGAAAGTATATAATTACATTTCTAAGTAATACAAAGTGTTAGCTACTATGCTACGTGTCAATGTCAAAATACGACACGTGCACACCCCCGTGTCGAAGGAAAACCCTCAAATCAACCTGTATTACCAAATTGCCATGATATGGCCAACACGTATCCAATTATGGACATGACACTAGTCTCAAATAACCAAACACATGTCAATTTGGTCTACTAGACCTATTGACAAATACACGGTGCACCAATCTCAGATTTTCTCCAAATTGGGCTCAAAATACACCATAACTTCCAAAATAAGGGTCCCTAGTAGTCAAATTTTCTTCATATATGTAGTCCTAGTCTATAGGTGGATTTCTAATTATTAAACTACATATTTAGATTCTAATTAGAAGGCAATTCTAAATTTTACCTATTAGGAGATGGATTCACAATGAAAGTCTCCAATGAACACCAAGTAGCCTCAACTTGTGCAAATTCTTCCAAATTGTAGATCCTTGCCTTCTCCTTTATCCTAGAGTCTCTAATGGTGAAGTAGGGGTGAATTAGGATGAGATTTTATAGAGATTCGATGTAGGTTTGGTGGAGGGAAGAAGGAATTGGGGGAAGAACACTTAGATCAATTTTGGAGTGAAAAAGGAGGAGAGAGAGTGAATCCTCCTCTAATATGGTCGGCCCCCTATGCTTGGTCTCCAAGCAATGTCTATTGTCTAATTTTTCCCTTGGGACTTGTCATGAAAAAATGGGTTAAGGTGGAAGTTTCTATTCCTAATGGTTGATTAATTAATCCACTTAACTTAATAAAATTAACTAATTATTGGGCTTAAATCTTGTCTAACTAATGTTGATCCATGACAAGTCTAGTTAGGTCTAAATAGGTTCACTAACCACTAATGTCTAACAACTAACCATTAACTACTATAATATATATAAAATATACAATAACACCAATTATTGGAATAAAAATAATCCAAAAATATAAATACTAGTTTTGTAAAATAATTATCACTCAAACAATGATTTTAAAATACCAATATTTACAATAATAATAAGAATAGAAAAAAGACAAAAATATTCCTCTCCGAAAAAGTGGTAGTGACAGGACTTTCGCGAAAGTTGATTTGGACGTGTGTGCACGCCGGAATCAACCCGTATCCATAAAAAGTCTCCCGTATCAGCATTTTATAAATTACCTTGTTAATTTTTGTGCGTTCGTCAAATCGCAACGAAACTTGCGTTGCTGGACTCACAGAGTTCACCCTGTCTTGTTACCCAAGTTTCGTCCAATTCTGAGTCAGTCGACGAATCGTTATTTCACGGGCCCCACGATTCGACTTGATGAGCAATTTTGTGATCGGTTCACCGAAATCCAAAACTGGACATAACGTTGAGTTCGTATCATCGTTTATGATTTGTTTGACATATAATTTGTCCTAACTAGAGACTTTACCCCTAACATGTATTTCGGTGTAAAATAGGCCACATATGGATACTACTTTAGCCGAAATTACAGTTTTGCCCCTGGGTCCAAATTGTACGAAAGAGTAAAGTTTTCTGATTATCTCACTAATTCCGAAAATATTGGTGATGTTTATTTCAGCGTCCTGAGACGTTCATTCAGAGTCCCTTCTTTTTGGTTCATTGTGCTTGTCGTCTAGACGTCTATACTCCACAGATTGCTTGCCAAGCAAGTATATCTTGTCATATCACTGTTTAGTTATTTTTTATTGTTTATTTCTATTTATTTTGCTATATAAAACTGTGCGTCTAAGAAAGACTTGGATGCAAACGACGGTTGCGTCGTCTTTTATCCTTTATTATATTATGCATGTTGACCTAGTTTTACGAGACCACCCTATTAGTTGAGGCATCATTATGTTTCATTGGTCGTAACACATTTGTTATACGAGTGTGAGTCTCATGTAGAAAATGGACTTGCGTGATAGGTTGGCCACATGTACGTAAAGTTTGTGTAACGGTTAAGGAATAACTCCTAATACAAATATCATGTTTTAGCGGACTTAGCAGTTAATAGAGGTGTTGCGTATTATGGATTGGACGAGGAGAACAATGAGTAAGCTTATGTGACTTATTTATACTTTCTATTATTCACCCGTATGCTCCACTGGAGATGCGAAGTTTATGACCCTATATTTACTTGGCAGCCTTTGACGTCCGTGACGTTATGCACGAGGCCCCTGGATCTCCAAGAGAACTATGCCCATCCCATTATTTTTAGCCAGATAGTCCATACGTGGGAAGTTATTCTTAAATTGCTTATAACATAGACTGGTTAGGCGACCATGTTGGATGTTTACTTTCAGTATATTATGGCATATTGTTTTCTGTATCTTTTTACGTCCCTCTGAGGACCTGGTCCCTTTCCAGGTATAGACGATCAGGATTATCCGCAGGAGTACGGACTGGGACCTGACGCATCATTCTCTGTTGAGGAGGTCTTACCCTCTAAGTACCCATGACTACTTCATAGCTGAGAGATCTTTTAGCTGTTATTTTTTTATTTGACAAATATTTTATATTGGATTTCTGACTTCCTCTATTATTTTATTTGATTTAGTCGATTGGTAGTGGATTTGTCTCCACCCGACTATTAATTCTTTTGATACCTCGTACTTGAGACTTTTAGTTATTTAGTTTGATATTCCTTTACTTATATCTGTGGATGAGATACAGATGTGTGTGACTTATGATGACAATATATGTACCACTTGTGAATTATTTATTCATATATAGTGTACGTGTGTGTGTTATAATTTTTCTAACATATTAGAGTGTCATATAAATACGGCTGGCATGCTAAAAACAAGTCCTACGTATTTTAGGACTGGGCATTACAGAGGAACAAGGGTACATTCCCGTGAATAATGGCGTGCACCAGACGGATGGTCTTTGAGGGACACGTGTGGGTTTCTTCTTCCCTACTCGTTATTGTACATTTTACTCTTTTGGGCATTTAGCCACCGGCACTTGTTAGCCGTAAATTTGGACATTTAGTTCCATATATGATTTTAATTAATCAGACAGCAGTTGATCATGGTCATGTACTTTTGTAACTCTACTAGTTGCTCTTTTTGTACAGATGGTTTCTAGAATATTTTGATAGCGCATTTGTGATGCCTACTTCTTTATCACACATATTTTATGTTTATTGTCCTCACTTGATTGATTGAGACAATAGATGTTCCCCTAAGTGACTGTCTTGTTGTACGTACCCCTTTGTCTAGCTACAGTCATGATCGTCGTACTACGTTCTATACCTTATACGGGGTAGCTGACCATGTCCGTCTCTATATTTCGGTACTAGCGCATGATAAGGTTTTAGTGGTCAGTATTTTCAGACTTGTAGGGTGTTATGGTCATAGGATTCTCAATCCAATATGTCCCCTTTGATATCTTGCTTCGTCTTCCTCGATACCAATGCTTGAACTGTTAAAACTGCTTGCCTAATTGATCATTCCCGTCCTATTCTTGATGTTTCTTGTCCTTTCCTCTAGGGCTTCCTCAGTTGCTGGAGCAGCAGGCATGGCAGGACAGGGTCCCCCTAGGCAACAACAAGAGGTAGCACCTACTCAAAGTCAGATTCGGATAGAGCCTATAGTTGAGCAAGTTGGCATAGTAAAATCGAAAGTTTGACATATTGAGAAACCAGCCCCTAAAATTTATGTACCCCTAGAAGTACCAACAGTACCAGCGACACTTGACACCCCGTCATTACTAGAGATCCTCCGGGAAATAATGGCTACACAGCAACATCAGATGGCGGTGCAACAATATCAACTGTCTTGTTGATTCAGGGTTTACAGATGGCTCTGGAGAGAGGTGGAAGGACTGATTCAGGGGTATCGGTTAGATTTTATTGACTTAACACAAGGTACTTCGATGGTACGAAGGATGCCATCACAGCAGACGCATGGTTGCAAGACATTGAGGTTTTTCTGGCAGCAGCGAAGGTTCCATATGATGAACAAGTTGACCAGGTCCGACTGTAACTTCAAGACATTGCCCGTGAATGGTGGGCGTCAGTAGTGGTTGGCTTGATGTATCCTATCTCTAGGGACAGTTTTAGGACTCAATTTTGGGCAAAGTATTTTGGATTCATCGCACAATATGAGCTTCAGCAAAGGTTTATCGGTCTCAAGCAGGCCGGTAGGACTATGGACGGATATGCAGCAGAATTTTGTAGGCTGAGTAGATTCGTTCTGACCATAGTGGCTATGGAGTCGGATAGAGGGATGAGGTTCCAGCAAGGAATTTATCTGGAGATTCTATAACTGGTAGAGGGGCACGACTACCAGACTTATAAGAAAGTACTGATAGCAGCTCGGAGAAACTAGCTTACCATGTAGAGGTTGTCAGCGAGAGCAGAAGGCCATAAGAGGTCTCATGCTCAGAGTGTAGGATAAGGTGGAGGTATACCCCGAACGTTAGTACTATCACATGGCATTCGTATTCATGATTCAGTGCCGCGGAGGACAAAAGTTTTAATAGTGATAATACCAGCTCGGTAATAGCCGAGGCAGCAACAACAACAACAGCGCTAGGGAGCACCGGTGGATTGAACTTATTGTGGCAAGGAAGGCCACACCAGATATGTCTATAAGGTAGTCAATGGAATGTTTATGAGGTATGGTAGCCCAGATCGTCAGATTTCTAATTGTTCGATGATGTAGAGGCCAAGAGGGCCGGTCCAACAGTTACCAGTATTGCCAGCACCAGGGACAGTTTAGCATAGAGGACCAACGATAGCAGTACGACCATTAGCTCCGCATCTGTTACCGATGCAAGCTCAGATGTACCAACAGGAGCAGAATCAACAGCAGGGCCAGTAGAGGCCACAACAACGCTTTCATGGGAGGCAACAACGAGGAGTGCAGAAGGGCCAAGGGCAAGCATTCAATTTGTCCTTGGAAGAATCTTTGGCATCAGGCGACATGGTGGCAGGTAATATCTCTGTCGCATATTTTCCTGCTGTAGCATTATTTGATTTGGGTGCATCTTATTCATTTGTATCTACGTGATTTGTGACACATATTAAATTGAAGTTCGAGACGTTGCCGTAATGGTTGAATATACTCATTGGTAATGGACTCGTAGAAGTTAATACAGTGTGTATAGCATATCCAGTCGTAGTGTACGGATATTCATTACCTACACGGTTGATCGAGTTTCCTATAGAAAACTTTAACGTTATTCTAAGCATGGACGGGCTAAGAGACAGTCATGCTACGATATATTATAATAGGGGTAGGATATTATTTAGTATCCCAGGCACAAAAAACTTTGTCTTTGATAGATTCGTGGGAGACCAACATGAAGAGAGGATCACAGCAGCCACAATAGTAAAAGAACAGCTTACCGAGACAATCAAGGAGTTCTTAGATGTATTCCCAGAAGAACTACCAGGGTTACCACCAGTGAGAGATATGAAGTTTTGTACAAAGATGATTCCCAGAGCAGGACCAATATTTTGTAAAGTACACCAGATGGCACCATCAGAACTGGAAAAGTTGTATCAATACGTGGAAGAGCTGAAGGCAAAAAAGTTTATCCAAACCAGTATATCACCTTGGGGAGCGCCAGTGGTTCTAGTGAAGAAGAAGAAGAATGATGAGTCGACACTGTTATGTATTGACTACAGGTAGCTGAACGCAGTGCCGGTGAATAACAAGTGCCCATTGCCGAGAATCGATGACTTGTTTGATCAATTAAGCAAGGCTAAGATTTTCTCCAAGATTGATCTCCTATCTGGATATCATCAAATAAGAGTTGGGGGAAAGACATACCCAAGACAACATTTAGGTCACGATATGGGTATTACGAATTCATAGTTATGCCATTCGGACTGACAAATGCTCTAGCAATATTTATGGACTTGATGAACCGCATCTTCATGTCGTATTTAGATTAATTCGTGGTAGTTTTCATAGATAAAATTCTAGTCTATTCCAGTAGCAAAAATGAGCATGAAGAGCATCTCCGGAACGTCTTGCAGATCTTGAGGGAATACCAGTTGTATGTGAAGCTTAGCAAGTGTGAATTTTGGTTGGATCATGTGTCATTCTTGGGTCATATCATCTCGGGAGTAGGAGTGGCAGTGGACCCAAAGAAGGTTGAGGTCGTAGAGAGTTGGCCAGTCCCTAAGACAGTATCTGAGGTACGTAGTTTCTTGGGCTTGGCAGGATATTACAGGAGATTCGTGGTGGACATTGCGAGAATTTGAACACCATTAAATCGTTTGACGTGCAAAAAGGATAAGTTTGATTGGTCAATAGAGTGCTTAACAGCATTTGAGGAGTTGAAGAAGATACTGATTTTGGCACTGATTCTCACGCTTTCAGTAGGTTCTGAAGGGTTTATAGTATATTGCGATGCATCTGACAAGGGATTTTGGTGTGTATTAATGCAACATGGAAGGATGATAACTTATGCATCTTGGCAGATTCGAGATCATGAGAAGAACTATCCGACTCACGATTTAGAGTTGGCGGCGATAGTATTTGCACTTAAGATGTGGAGGCACTACGTGTATGGTGATCGGGTGAAGATATTTATGGATCATAAAAGCCTAAAGTTTGTATTCACTCAGAAGGACCTGAATATGTGGCAGAGGATGTGGTTAGAATTATTGAAAGATTATGACGTGGAACTTCAATACTATCCAGGAAAAGCAAATATGGTAGCAGATGCTCTTAGTAAAAGGGATAGCGCATACATGTTGACATCACAGCGGCATATCTTAGAAGACCTTAAAGAGATGGGTATAGAGGTAGTACTTCCGCAAGAAGTAGGAGTATTGGTCAGTTTACAGATTCAGTCTACCTTGGTAGAAAGGATTAATGCAGCTCAGACAGAGGATCCGTGGATTCAGAGACTTAAAACAGAATGTGAGTCCTTGTCTCAGGAAGGAGTTAACGATTCATGAAGATAGGACCCTTAGATTTGGGCATCGTCTCTGTATACCAAGCGGAGATATCCGACATAAAGTTATGACCAAGGCACACAGTTCCCAGTACTCAATTCATCTAGGATGTACCAAGATATATCAAGATATTAAGCAACATTTCTGGTGGAACGGATTGAAGAGGGAGATAGCATGATTCTTTTCTCAGTATTTGGTATGTCAACAGATGAAGGCCGACCAGCAGAGACCGGCAGAATTATTACATCCACTTCATATCCAAGAGTGAGAGTAGAAACATATCACGATGGACTTTATGACCGGTTTACCTAGATCCCCGACTGGTCGTGATGCAGTTTGGATGATAGTAGATCGTCTCACGAAAGTAGCCTATTTTTTTCATTTTTGAGTAGGATAGTCCATAGAGCAGTTAGCAAAAATGTACATGCGACAGATAGTGAGATAGCACGGTGTCCCAGTGAGTATCGTATCTGATTGAGACACTTGGTTTACTTCACTTTTTTGGAAGATCTTGTATCATAGTTTGGGTACCAAGTTGAGATTCAGTACCTCTTACCATCCTCAAATGGACGAAAAATCAGAGAGAACCATCCAAACATTGGAGGATATGTTGCGAGCTTGTACCTTAGATTTTGGAGGGTCTTGGAAAGATCATCTTCACCTTATCGATTTCTCATATAACAACAGTTATCAAGCAAGTATCTAGATGGCACCTTTAAAAGCATTATATGGAAGAAAATGTAGGTCACATTTGGCATGGGATGATATAGGTGAGAAAAAGATGTTAGACCCCGAGATGATCATGCGGATAGTAGAAGTTGTCAAGTAGATCAGAGATCGACTTCAAATTTTGTAGGATAGGCATCGATATTGGAAAGATCAGCATAGAGGCCTTTAGAGTTTTTTGTCGGCGACTACGTATTCTTATGGATTACACCGACCCTTGGAGTCATTAGATTCAGGATTCGTAGGAAGCTTAGTCCGCGATACGTTGGTCCGTTCGATATTCTCGAGTGGGTGAGCGATGTTGCTTATCGTCTTGCCCTTCCGCCTTCGCTACGTGAGGTGCACGATATACTTTATGTGTCGTAGTTACCTGGGTATGTCCCGGATCTGAATCATATCCTTGACCATTCCGAGCTAGACTTTGGCACCGACTTGTCTTATGAGAAGAAACCCGTATCCATTTGGGACCGAAGGAAGAAGGTGCTCAAGAATCGGACTATTCATCCTTTCCGGGTTGCTTGGGGTCATCACCCTTTGGAAGAGTCGACGTGGGAGTGCAAGGATAATATCCGGTCTCGGTATCCATACATATTCGACTCAGAAGGTATATTTATTCTTATGCCATCGTATCTTGAATCTCGTAATTTTTTCACCCATGCTACGTGATGTTGCTTTTCTTCATTATATGATTGATTGTTGATTGCATGTGTAGATGTGCTTGTAGTTAGTATATTGCTTGTTCTGATATCTCTAGGTAGCCTTGGATTTGAATTTCGAGGACGGAATTTTTTTAAGGTGGGTAGAGATGTCACTCCCCGTTCCCAATATATGTATTTGGAACATATTATTTTATTAGCTCATGTTATTTCTTGCTTGCATGGTAGTTCGGATGCATGTCATAGAGACTAGACACATTCTTTGGTTCATTTGGCTCATGGTTTAATTGTTGGTTGGTTTGGTCATGAGTTGAACCTATGGTCTAAACCTCAAACCCTAGCTATATAATCCAACTTTTTCTCTCTCTTCCCCCATTCTTTATTTTCTTCTCTTTGTTTCATTTAGGTAAGTACACCTTGCATGATATGAAAAAACCCTTAGATTTTAATTCTTGCTCTTTTTTGCATTTTATTAGTCTAATATGTGTATATTATGATTCTAAGCACTTTTAATACTTAGAGTTTTTTCTATTTTTATGGGTGAATTTGAGTAGATCTATATTATAAGTTTAGGATTTTTTATGGGTTATAATATTTTTTTGTTTTTGACCTATTAAAACTTGGTATATTAAAAAATCTAGTTGTTTTATGTGATAGAGTACTTTATTTCAAGCATTTTGGCTTTTAGTTCACTTAATTTAGAGTTAAAATAAAAAAATTTATGAAAAAAATAAGTTTTCGAATTTTTGGAGCTTTTTCCATGGAGTTCGTACTATTTTGGGACGAAGGAGTTCCATTTGTCCCAGCTCCATGCGTCCCTGATCACATGTGTCCATGATTCCTACGCGGCCCTATGTGCACATTTTATTGATTTGCTTGGTTTGGATATTTTATTGGATTTTGTGATTCCATGTGTGATTCTAATAATTGTAATTGTATGAGAACTAAGTGACCACGTGTTGGACCCGACTATGCGTCTGATCCGACTATGTACAGAAATAGACCATGTGCAAAGTGACTATGACAACCTATGTGCCTGACTTGATCTATGTGCTAGAGCTCATGTGATTTACCAATGATTGGTAACTTGACTCGACTATTGGTATCTGTGCTGATACACTTACTACGTGCTATGTGTTCCTACGTGCCAAGTGTTCATACGCGATTATGTAAAATGTTTTACACACAAGTATACCTACGTATTATGCGACATGTGATATGATACAATTTCCTCCAGTATGGATATCATAGTGGTCGATAATCAAAGCGTGGCTAGGATTTGTTTGATTGTTGCATCACACTTGGGTGAATCCAAATTGAACTATCAGGTGACAAAGTGGATTTGCATCTAGCGTGCCCCTACTACGATAAGACATATAAGGGTAATAACATGTTACCATGCCATGTGCTTCCAGATAACTAGAGGGTTAACTAGGCAACTAAACCATGTAGAGCATTAGAAGGGACAAAATCCTGAGATCGTGCTTACCTAGCCACCCTCAAACAATTGTCTGGAGTATGCAGGCTGGACCCCATGAATATTTTTTAAATCCTCATTAGTGGATGGCAATATCTGACTATTATATTATACTATGTGTTCTATGTGATCTTAGCACGGTGGTCTTACGAGGGACCGATGCATAATACTATATGCTATGCAGCGATTCATAGCTCGGCTAGCCCTGCTACAACATGGATCGATCTGAGGATTCCTATTATATGCATAATATCTCTAGGATAATCCAGACTCCACCTAGCAAGTCGTACAAGTGATTGGCTGATTATGTAACTGAGCTTGATTGTGTATTATATCTTTTGTTAAATAGTTAGGAACATAGACTATCATGGTGCGACTGTCTAACTTTTTTCCTTGTTTGGTTGTAGGGTTAGATTGCTTTATCACGATAGACTATGAACCAAAACTACTAGACAGAACTATATATATGTATTTTTATTCTTGCTGGTTTTGTTTCTTCATTCGTACTTCTTTTATGGTACTTGTATTGGGGTCTAACGCCACTGGGTATGCATGTCCAGGTTTAAAGCCAGCATCCGAGGATCCAGCGTACTTTCTCCTGAAGAATGGCGCACACCAAATGAATAGCCGTTGAGGGACACGAGTGGGTTTCTTCTTCCCTGCTCGTTACTGTACATTTTACTCTTTTGGGCGTTTAGCCACCGGCACTTGTTAACCATTAATCTGGACTTTAAGTTTCTTACATGATTGTAATTAATCAGGTTGCAGCTGATCATGGTCATGTACTTTTGCTACTCTGCCAACTTCTTATTTTGTACAGCTAATTTCTAGAAGATTTTGATAGCGCATTTGGGATGCACTACTGCTTTATCACACATATTCTATGTTACTGCCCTCACTTGACTGATTGAGACAATAGATGTTCTGTATGACCCTAAGTGACTTGCTTGTTGTACGCACCCCCTTGTCTAGCTACAACCGTGATAGCCGTACGACATTATATACCTTATACGGGGTAGCTGTCCATGTTTGTCTATGTATTCTGGTACTGGGCATGACATTTGCATTCTTCTCAACGGCGTCAGCGCTTATGATGAATGCTATCTAATCCACCAACGGGACCGAGGTTGTCCAGAGCTTTACCGCCGGGTATAAATTCTTCCTGCAAGTGTCCATTAGCGCAGACTCAGGAATACCCGGGGGCATTTTCAGTGCTTCTTATCTGAATCGCTCTATATAGTCACGGGCGGACTCCTTTTTCCTTCTGAGCTATGTCGATGAGGAAGGACATGGTCATGTCTATTCCATCGTCATAGAATTGAGAGAGGAATAGGAGTTGGAGATCATCGAAAGATGAGATACAATTGTCCGGGAGACTGCAAAACCATTCACAGGCTACCCCCACCAAAGCTCCGACGGAGATCTTAGTAAGGAGGACATCATCCCGGGGTAGATGTCCTATCATCGAATTAAAGTAATTCATGTATTGACGAGGAGATGACTTCCCGTCAAACAGAATCATGGACTTTGGCTTATACTTGGGCGGGTACACCATATTTCTCCACTCGAGAGGATAAGGTTGTCGTATCTCGAGTTTTTGGAGTACGTCTAGGTTATTCATCAAGTCAAAATTAGCTCGTAATTCCCGAACTTCCCGAATTGCTCATGGGCATCATCTGACGATAGAGGAGCGGATGATCATGGAAAAGTGTGATTACCACTAGTGAGGTGAGCAGGAGCAGTTTTATTCGACTCCACGTTGGTTCAAGGAACTTGGCTTGCTTGCCTTGAGGTCCTTGGTGGTTGTGGTACCATATTTTCCCTGAGCTCCAATTCTGTCTGGGATAAAGTCTGCATCAAGGCACTCATTATATGCATCATGGCTTCGACTGGCTTGAGGCACTATCGATCACTGGATCCTGCTCTATGATCATTCAATGTCATGTATACAGTCATTACATGGGGAGAGATGGATGGGATCGTGGATGTATCACTTTCCATCTCTGATCCTTGAGTCTCGTTGTCCTCGAGGAAGACGGGCATGATTGTGTCGTCTTTAGAATCCGGAGGATTACTACCCCAGCCCTGATTATTGTATTAGCCTGGCAGGCATGGCTATCGCCAGGTAGATTAACATCCATTCCCTGAGTTTTACTATCCTCACGGAACGATGGATTGATGTGGAACACCGGAGGATCACTACCTCCAATTCTTGATCTTAAACGGGTGCCCTTACCCCCTAGGTGGGCACCTCCAGCCTACTGCCCCGTTGTCGGTTCCTTGACACACTGGCCGAGATCAGCGGGTTGGATAAGTTCTTCTTCGAGATCTTCCTCGTTGAAAGAGACCTCCACGTTGAGCAGCATGAGGCAAAAGGCATTTCCTCTTCCTTCTTGCACACTTGTTTTCTGAGGCGCTGTCGGACCGATGCAGCTGAATGTAGTCACTAGAATACCAATTGTCTAGTTGGAAGAGCTGTTGCCTTGGCACAACAAAAGTTGATAATGATGTTGGCACAAGTGTGCCCTGGAGAAGATACCTCATGTGCATCGGTTGCTTCTCTCGCCTTACGCTTGTGACTTTTATCACGTTGCGCAGATCAGACGAGAAATTTTTTACTTTTACACCCATTTCATGCGCGTGGACAAGCCTTACGCATGAGTGTGAAATTGAATGGTTTGCTCCCTGACCTGGTTCTTGTGCAGAATCTGCACCCAGATCATTTGTAGAAGACTTAATGTTAGACAGACCCTCTTCATGCGCGCAACCAAGCTAGGCACATGGGTCTATTATCACAGTTTTTGCTCTCCGACTTGGTTTCAACGCATCTGATGTGCCCAAGTGATCTTGGAAAGACTTTGAGGGTTGGCCCACTTTCGGCGCATAAGCACATGGGTCAGCCCTATATAATTTTTCATCAGCACTACGTGTAACGGTCAGCGACGCATGCTTTTGGTGAACTGCTTGCGCAACCACTTGAGAGTGCATGGCTCGTGCAGCTTTGGGCTTCTTTGAACTAGCGCTCATTGGCGTATAGTATAAAGAGTACACATTTTTTCTATTTCCATGCAGTTGGGTCATGGGTTCAGTGTCGCAGAAGATCCTATCAAAGACAGACTCTCTCCTTTTGGTTTTGCAGCATACAAAGGACCTCATGCGCCTACAGTTTGATGCCCAGAGTTTCCTCTTTTGCACGTTATGTTGTGGAATCCTTTCCTGAGAGTCAGCAATAACCGCGGGGACGGAGACAAGATGCACGTCAGCATCATGCGCGCCCTCAGTGGTGGAGTTTGGTGGAGCATCACTCGTAGTTTTTGGGTGTGGCAAACTAGCCATGGTGACCCAAGTCTTGTGAGTCTTGTGAGACTTTGCGAGCCTTGGTGCGGGACTTGGCTTGTCCAACATATCTTTAAACGACTGTTGGTCGGAGCGAACAACCAATATTTTCTGGGTTGAACCCAGCTTGGTGACATCGAACTGCGTCATGATTTTCTTGTCTGTAGAGAAGGACTTCCCCAGCAGAATCGTCATTCTTGTTGCCATCACAAAAATACGAAAAAGTTTTACTAACTTTTGTATTGATCTGAATACAACAAAAGAGTACAAATAACCCTAACACTGAGAGTTCTAAGTACAAGTTAAAAAAATTTGGAAAAGCGTGACAATGGAGATCGAGCACTGCAACTGACTCATTTACTCCGTTGACGGTCCGACGATGAAAGAGAATCGCAAAGTCTCTGGGCGTCTGAGTATACGTCTCACTGTACAACATGGGAAGCACATGTTCCTGCTATTTAAAGCCATTGAAGGGCCTTACGCGCGCATGCATTTTTAGTTCATGTGCGCGGGTTCTGAGCTGTCACATGGCCTCCCTAACAGAACCTGGTTGTAACTTGTGGGTGCATGCTGCGCTGTGACTGCCATGTGGCACTAGTTGGGATTGGCTATTACTGAAATCTTCGGTTGTTGGTACTCGTTGTGTGCATGACCTAGTCAGCGTGACACGTAGCATGCATCAACTGCTTGAAGATCTTGGTTGTTTTTAACAAAAAGATTATGTCACATGGAGTTTTATAGGAACACTGCCACATAACAACTCTGTCGCATGGGGGGTTAAGGGAACTATGCCGCATAACAATTCCGCTGCATGGGGGTTGTTCTTGTGCTGATATAAGTGTTAATTTAGCCCATATATATTTGCACAAACCATGAAGCGTGCTGATTTTACTGATATAACTGTCAGTGGCTCGACTTTTGAGGGCATTAAATGCTATTGTTAGTAAGGATGACTTTTGTCGCATAGTTTTCTGTTACCCTTGCCGGATGGATTTTAATTGCCTTTGTCGCATGGCTTTTAACTGCCTTTGCCGCATCAAAACTTGGTTGCATTTAGCGCATGGTTCATATTTTTTTATGATTCTACAAACAATCGTACAGTTTTCCACGAGTCTAGCAATGTACACAGCAACAAAAGTCACTGTACTTCGTCGTCAAACTTTGCTTCCTTAGAGGATAACTGGTCAACCATGCCCTATCTGTAATGGACGAATCATCCTTGTACTTTAGATCCATCATCTGTCGGATTAGAAATAATTTGTTTACCTTGATCTTCTTCGCATACAAGGATTTCAGCTTCTCTCAAAATATTTTTGCATGCTCAATATTAACAATTTGTCCATTAACTATGTTATATACCTACTCAAAATTCAACTCCATATCGGATTTATCACGAGGCTTTTTGGAAGCAAATACCAGAAGATACTTCTTGATGAACAATAAATTTCTTATCTTGCTCTATGAATAGTGATAATTGAAACCGTATCGGTTTATCATACGTATCAGCTTCACATCCATCTCTTCTACTTGGTTTCATTATCAACCATGACATTTGGCAACCTGTGCTCTGACACAACTCTGTCAACCACAACGTTGATACCACTCTGTTGGAAAATGAAACACGAAAACCGTTTCCCAAACCAAAAGAACTTGTAAGGACTGAAAAAAAATGCATAACCAATATGCCAAAATCACAAATAAAAACCAAATGCAAACACCAAGATATTTACATGTAAAACCGTGACAAAAACTATGACATGATCAGAGTCCAATCTGACAAAGCCTCCATTAATGGAATAAAAAAAATCGAGTCATTTACCAACTCCTTCACCGATCCACACGGATCACCGCAACACTTCATATATGTATCTAAATTAAAAGAGTATGAAAAGATTACGAAAGACGAGAAAATGAGACGAATAAATTGGTGAACTCCTCGAAACGATCTATCTTTAAAATAATCTCCAAAACTACGAATTTCCCTTTTCCTCTTTTAGTAAATTACAATTTTGAGAAAATTCTCCTTTTTGATATTGTGATGAATGATTAAGGATAGGAAAGACATATTTAAAGTCCTCTAATCCCACAAGCATATGGACCGTTCATATTGATCCAACGATGTTAATAAAACACCTTCCAGCTTCAGTCCCGACATTGGTATATCGGTAGTGGTATAACGGCGGTGTACCAAAAAATGACATCTTCGAATTATAATCTATTCTAGAACAAACTGATGTCAGAATGATATATCGACAGTATACCGACAGCAGTATATCGATAGTATATCGTTGGTACTAATAATGTACTTTTTCAATAACTTCTGATACACACTAAAATAAGTTACATTTACAGTTTTTAACTTTTTGAACTTCTGCGACACACGAATAACGCTCAGGTTGTTCTCTACATAGATTGTGAATATCATCCAATACCACCAACTCGTGGATCATTCCAGATTTTGACATCATCAACTACACTTCGTTAACGTCTTTTGTTTTGCTAAAAAGTTTTTATTTTCCTATGCCTACCATAAGCTGTTTACTTGAACCATCCATTACAAGTTCTTTATTCACTACAAATTCTATTTCAACAAAACTGTCCACTCCCTGAAACCCAATTGGAACTCCTTTTCCTAAAATTCTCTGCCATGTATCAAAACCATAAGTTAAAGGTTTAATTGATCTAATCTTGTCTATTTTTATGTTTATTATACTAGATATTCTTATTTTTGGAAATAATAACACATACTATCCTTATTTTAAAAATAATATAAAAAATAATTATACTAACCAGTCATAAATATCCGGTGTCAATTATTTAAAATAAAATTTTTATGTATAATAAACATAAAATATAAGGAAAGTGAGTACAAATAACACCTAAGTTAAAATTGTGAGGATGGCAAAGAGTTGAATATTTGGAATATTCCAAAGTTTCTCTGGCACTTGATTCCATTTTTGTTAAGGGATGAATTTACATTGTGCAATAACTTTCTATATAAAATATAATTTTGCTATTTATTTTTCAAAAAAATTGGGTGATGTCATCTTCCATTATGTGACATCTGATACAGCAGCTGACATGACAAAATTTAATCCAAAAAATTATTCATCCAACTTTTTTAATGTTAATTTTAATGTCAATATCAATGTTAATGTTAATTTTAATGTTAAGTTTTGTCATGTCAGCAATGTTATATGACACATTGGAAGATGACATTACCGAAATATTATGGAAGACAAATAACATTTTTTTTTATAAAATATTCTGAACTGAAAAATATGTGCAAAGAATTTGAATTAAATTGCGTTGGTAGAGTTGATAAGAAACTTAAGCGTCAGGGTTAGGACGGCCGACGTGCCGTGCCCTGCCCTGCCCTCCCAATTCGTCCGAACCTCACCCCCGCTCATATGGACCCACTCCTGCAAAATTCGGACTCCTCCTCCAATGGGAGGCCGACGCGTGGCTGCGGCTTGGTCCCCGCGCGGGCAGCTAGCAGCTTCCTAAAATTCCAACATATATTATTTTAGTGACAATTATGCATGATAAAACCCATGGATTCCGACTACGTGAACCATAAACACTTCCAACATTGAAAACTCCCTTTCGTCTTGTAATTCAGGCTGTTCTTTTCTTTCGTGCTCTCCCTGTTCCCACGCTACCATTTTTCAAGGCTGCAGTCCTTTGAGGGACTTCTTTTATCAGCAAGCATTCATCGTTTTATATCGCTTCTCATAATGCAGTAGTACTAGCTGCAGGCAGGCAGGCATGGCATCTTCCGTACTATTAGTCCTTTTGGCTCTGTCGAGCTTGAGTAATGCTGCTGGCGGGGCTCAAGTTCCGGCGATGTTTGTGTTCGGAGACTCGTTAGTGGATCCAGGGAACAATAACAATCTTTCTACTTTGGCAAAGGCTGATTACAAGCCCAATGGCATTGACTTCCCGGCTGGGGTCACCGGAAGGTTCTGCAATGGGGGGACCGTTGCCGATCACTTGGGTAAGGAGACAGATATAGGCAAATTTACTTCAAAATTTTATATTTCATCTTTGGATTTTTGTTTAAGGAACCAGAACCCAAGGGAACTGTTTGGTTTTCTCCTCTGTACAACTCATGAAAACTCCCAACATCATCCTTAATACTTATGTCTGCTTGGTGCATCATCAACCTAGTGTTTCATTTGATCCAGATAGGACTTTGTGTCTCTTAAGATTTGCCATCTCACTGCACGAGTAACTTATCATGTGTCCAGTATCTTGTGTCCTTGTCCTTCACAGCCCACGAGTCTGCGCATGTCAGTACACACTCATTGACTTTTATCCTGATCAACTAAGGATGCAAAGTTGCAGTTAATTTAACCTCCCAGTCCCAGCAGTACCCAATTCACTATTATATTGGATAATCTACGCAACTTGATCCTAAAACTTACATGCCTCCACTGGAACTAATACAAGCATGTAACATCTTTCTTCGATGCTCAGTGCAATAATACAAAGCACTTGATAGCAACTAGCCAGACTTGAGAAAACCAAAAAGTAGGGAACACGCCCAGTCTAGCAATAATAGCAAAACTACAACTAAGGTGATTTCTTTGTTGGTGAGTATATTTTTAGCTGATATTGAAAGACGGTTGGTGAGTTTATTATTGTTGGGCTGATATTGAAAGACTTAAAGGACATCTTCCTACAAAGGACCATCCATAGTCAATGAAAGGATATAAGACATAATAATGGGGAAAAGAAAGGATAAAAGCTGGAGAGAAAAATTTTGTGTTTAGTAAGTGGACTCTTCAAGAAATTAAAAAAGAAAAGGTTAGAAAAGAAGCACACGTCGAAACCATACTAGTTCTACACAAACAATTGATTGATCACTAATGAAGAACCAAAAGAAACGAACGATAATGGAAATGACACATTTTAGGTGTGATCGTAAACTGGTAGGGACAGTATTGCGATCCTACCGGCCTAAAGAATTCCATTAATGGCACCAGGTGCAAATTGTAAGGCTTTTTTTTTATATAGAAATTACTCCCATTTTTGTGAAAGAAGAAATTAGTTTCGACATGTTTATCATATATATATATATA